>VYZM01004702.1:401665-413607 GCA_013398915.1 Dromas ardeola | reverse complement strand
GCAGATAGATAACGCTATTGACTGCTTTTATAAAGGCAGCATGAATCACAGATAAGTGCCGTGTCATGTATATTTTCCAAGGCACATTTTGCTGTTGTTCAGCACGGCGGACAACAAGGAAAAGAAAAAATCCAGCTAGACAACAAAAGCTACTGAATTTAACACAGCAGCAGCGGGATGTGTCTTCCTTGGGCTCCCTTTAAAATTGCCCAAGGCTCATTCGCGCCATGTGAAGTTTCAAGGGACAACAAATGGGAGAGAGCTGGGGGCAGGGCATGGCATTCCCCTGCTGCATCCCACGCCAGGGAAGGAGGGCAGAGCCCTCTTAAACACACATTTTGTTTGAAACACTGATTCCCAAAATAATGATGGGTAAACAATAGCCATGGGATGCATATGTAGTCCATCTCCCCAGGTGTCAACTTTTGAATAGCCCCATCATGCTATTTATCCATAGATATCCATGGATAATGGGCATCGTGGCCCGCGGTGGATAATGGGAAGAGAATTTGGAAGAGGGGAAGAGAATTTGAAAGAGAAGATAATGTTGGAAGAGAACTCTCGATGCTGTTATCACTGTGGCAAAGCTGGTGGGATTTAGCGATTAAATCGGGAGACACGGCTCCTGCCTGGGCCAGGAGATGACGGCTCGCTGTTCTGACACATCCGAGCGGACTGGAGGAGGGCTTTATTTCTTGCACCTCTGGTGTAAATATATTAATACTTGTTTACAGTGACTCTCAGAGATGCCAAGAGTCCTCACGGCTTGCACTTTTACACTTGAAAGCCTGCAAAGATAACGGTCTGCCATAGCTCCCTCATGATTAATACAAGCAGAGGATGCTGATAGTTATTTCTTGCTGCTGGACGCCTGCGAGGTGGGCTGTCTGGGAAGCTCTGTGCTCCTGCAGCGCCCAACCCTGGCACATCTACAGCACCAAGGCACCCCACCAGCCTCCCCCACAGCCCGCTCCATCCAAGTTCCACCCAAGACTGACGTGAAGGAAACTTGTAATTACTGTGGAGTCCAAATAACTGCATTTACCAAACAGGTCCAACACACCCAAGGCCTGTCTGCACCTCCAGCTCGCTGCTCTGGGCAGTCTAACAGAGAAGAGCAGGGAATGCTGCTGGAAGAGTTGCAAATTCTTGAGAGAAAGGGAGACAGAGTCTTTTATTATTGCATCCTCTCCTGAGTCCAAAGCAGACAAGTACATCTTGGTAGGAAGCAGAAGAGCAGATGTACTTGCACCCTCAAGTGCTGCAACAGCTTTGACAATTCCCTTCCATATGAAATTCAGGATTTGGCTCTTCCTACGTTTGCACTGAGCCGTTTCCCAGAAGGTACTGACCTCCGGGAAGGGGAGTGCTGTCACTGACAGACAGCCCAAGCAAATGCTCGTGCTGCCGCAAGCTCTCCACCTTTGGCTCTGCTAACAAGCCTCATTTTTGCTGTTCTAATTTAATATTTCCCTCAGCTCAAGAAAAACAGGATGTGTTCCCAGGAGGGACACCTCCCTGCTAGGGGTGTGAGGAGCGAGATGCACAGAGGAGATGCCCAGATTTTTTTTTCTTGAAGAATTAGGAGGCAGCAGCTAAAGAAGAAACTGGTAGCCATGGGGCAGAGAAGCACGTCCTGCAAATATAGCCCTCCGCCTTGGTGGCCTGAGGACAACCTTACTGTCAAAGGGAGAGAGACTGTCACAAAGCTGTAGATGTTAGAACACAACTTTTGCCCTTCACTGGATGGGAATATGCCATTTCCCAGGGAATATGCCATTTCCCATCTCTTTATAGATCCCATTTGATCCAGCAGTATGACCAGGCAAAGCACAGATCCTCTGGCTCATCTGTTCTTCTCCCTAACTCACTCAGAGCCATATTTTCTAGTTGCTGCCTCCAAATGAACAGTGTTTACTACAGGGTGTCTCATCCCTCTTGGCATTTTGGTGCCAAAATGGTAAAAGGAGCTGGAATCTATTCTTGGCTCATCTATCATCAACAAAAATCCTCCCTGCACATTTTTTGTTAATAAGGAGCCAAAAATCAGAGTAGGGAGTACATGAAACTCCAGATAAAGCCATTCAGAAGGAAATAGTTAAGTATTTCCTATGATTTGTTGTCCATCAACACCAGGCACTGGAAAATATATCCATTTGGCATCATTTATATTGGTCATCGGGGTGACGCTAGCAGCAGGGAGAGGGGTCGGGCGTCAGAGTCACGCCTCTCAATTGCCTCATTTCTTTTCTCTCTCACACTTCAATTTCCATGTAATCACGGATACATTAGAGAATGATCCCTATTACTGTCTTGCTGGCACATAAAATCAAGCCAATGCAGTGGGGGACGGGAATCAGGGATGGTGCAGAGCAGCCGCTCGGAACAAACCTTCCTCCATATCCAGCACCCGGAGAATTAGCAGGGCTTCCAAATGGAAGATTTTTCAAGGACGCGATCAGGAGCTGGCTTGATTTTCAGCAAGGATTTAGTCCCCAGTAACCTTTACCAATTGTGTTATGCTTCCTACAGCTGAACAGGTGATGCTGTTTGGTTTCGCACAGTAGCTGTATTTTAAATTAAATGAATATCGCCCCAAAGATTTCCAAGAACTGGGACCTTGGAATTGTTCCTGCTCCTTCAATCACACTGTGCCTTCTGGTAGTAGTCCAAGGAATAATAAAGGCAGTCTGAAAAGTAATCCGCAGTCCTCATAATGAATTACTTTTTGTCTTGGAGCCATAGTTTCTGATGGGAATTGCATATGGCCCTCGCTGGGACCGACCCCCTCAGAAAATGAAATGAATATTGGTGTAGTTCCTAATGAAGTTCACCCAGATCTAGGAGTGAGTTGAAGTCCTTACCTATTGTTCCATGGTGACACAAAGGAAATATTATCCTGGTCCAGATTTCTGAGCCCACTACTCCGTAACCTAACACCGAGCACAAGCCACCATGCTGGGCCATGTAGATGGGCTGAGACAAATAAATATATTGCTGGTCAACTGCCTGGACAGGATGGGTCGTATCAATAAATCACTGCTCCGAGCTGAGCAGAAAACAATGCTCCTTCCTGCCCTAGGTAAAGACAGAAAGAGCAGGGCCAAGCCAGGCCAAAGAGGCAGCTATCGATTTTTATGTGGCTAGAGCATCATTTCCAATTTTCTGACATTTGCGAGGAGGGGAAGCACAGCCAAGGTTAGCGGAGCAGACGGGAGGGAAGGTTTTTGTTTGTGGAGGGATGCTGGGATCCAGGACGCGCCTGGCAACCTGCCTCTGTGGTTGTGAAAGCCTGGTCCCTGCTGCAAGCCAAGGGCAGAGGGAAATCAGAGGTTAAATGATGGACCTGCAGCACTGGGGGAGGCCTAGCAGAACACAAAGGAGAAGGAACGAAGTTTGGTGGAAGTGAGGGTAGGAAACCCACTGAGTGAGCGATCGATGTACAAAGAACAACAGGGACCTGGGTAAGAGCTGGCAAATGCAGGAGAGCGTGAGCTGTCATGGAGCTGAACTGAAAGGGCCAGCTCCCACTAAGCTCCGACAAGAAAATTGGGCTGGCTAAAAATAAAGGGCCTTCAAGCAGCACGATCCCTTTCTCAGGACACAACGCGGGCCACGAACGTGGGCAAAAATAAATAGGTCAAGGAGAATGGCTCTTTCAGAAGTAAACTTTTCAGAGGCGGCAGCGCTCGGGCAGGCAGGGCTGTGCCGGGGGGTGACGAAGGCCACCCTTCTTCGGGCAGCACAATGTCATCCTGGCTCCCTTGCGGGCAAATCCAGAAAAGCTTAATTTGGTGATTAATAGCCACAATGGGATAGGAAGGTGATGGCAAAATGGCACAGCAGTTCCCACGGAGCTTATGGAGCACCCAAAGGGTGCAAGTGCTTCGGTCTTAAAACAGCGTGTGCAAGATGCAGCCTGTGTCCAGCTGGCTCGAACTGATGCTCTATCGGTTTGCAGAGAGGGTTCTGTCCACGGGAGGAGCACACGGTGAGATGACTTTAGCCACAGCCGGGCGTGTGCAGCTCCGCAGAGGAGAGGAGGAGGAGGAGATGGTGTGGGCAGTGCCCGCTGCACCATCTGGGGACCCAGGAGAAGCAGCTCCACAAACCTCACCTGGAAAACTGGGTGTCTGGGAAACATGGTTTTGGAATTACCACTTGGGAAGCAACAGTCCCTCCTTGAAGCTTGGAAAAAGTGTACTGCAGGCAGGAGAGAAACACACGACCACTCTACTTCCATATAATAGCTGAAGGAGAGCAGGGATGGCTGCCGAGAAAAGCAATATCTCCTGGGCTGGTACGCTGAGAGGGAAATGGCCGAAGGGGATGTGGGTTGGAGCTGGTCCATAGGGTTCCCAGGAGCCCGGTCCTGGGCTGCTGGCACCCGTCACCTCACGTGGTTCATGGGAAGACAGAAATACATCAGGCAGCTTTACAGAGCTGCATTAGTGTCATATAAAAATGTCAGCTCGATTTCTGAGAGAGAAATTATATATTGGAAAAAATAAGTACAGAAATAAATCTTTTTGATGTGGAAGAGTTTTAGCCTGATATTAAGAAATGAAACAGTCCATCTCATGGCAGTTTGAACAAGCGCTAGTAAGTGCGACTACGAGCAGCCATAAACTTCAAAAGGATCAATACTGGACTTGAAAGCTTCCCCTCGGCTGTGAACAGTGGTGCGGCACGGCCAGCCCCGCACGCAGCACTGCCATTACAGCCGGATAGACACAGAGCATTCCATCAATCGAGCACACTGGGCTCACAGGCTCTCCAGGGAGGGTTTAAAAAAATAAAATAAAATAAAATAAAATAAAATAAAATAAAATAAAATAAAATAAAATAAAATAAAAAGAAGGCTGGTTATGAGTTATTTAAACCTAGATTGAGCCACAGCAATCATAAACCTATTAATTTTTTACTTGTCAGCAGACACAAGGAACACCTGAAAAATAATTGGAAGAAACAATGTGTGACTGCTACACACTGTAATGCTCACCACTAACTGATTTTATGGGGGGGATTACTTGGGATTTTTCTCTTAAGCTTGACTTCCATAATTTTCCTGAGAAATTCCCATTTTCCCTAGCACTTCCCGTGCTTCATTTCTTGTCCAAGTTATTTTTCCTTAAGCTTGATCAAAAGTCCTTTCATGGCAATGCAAGAGTGAAGGAAATGCTGTATAGTACCATAATGCTGTATAGAAACACATATAGTACCATATAGTACCATATTTTTCTTCTGAACCCACAGCCTGCTTTAATGAACATCCGAGGCTGACCCACGGCTGCTCTTCCCTCTCCTTCTTCACCATGCAACAGCCTTTTTTGCTGTGGACTGCTCAAAACCTGCCCTTTTTTGCCTGGTTACTGATTAACTGAGCCCACCTTCAGCTCCAGCACCAAACACAAGGAGCTCAAATGATATTCCCAAGGTCAAAGGAGCAGCAACTGAGATTTATTTCCCCACCCCAGCCCTTGAAGCAGACACTTTCCCGAACGGGCCGCCTCTGCCGTGCTGCCGCGCTCGCCGGGGCGATGGCTCGGCTCCAGCCCATTCACACTAATGGCTTCGGATGATGCCAGCAACTTTCAACAAATAAAATCATCGACTGAACAGCCCCCGCGGTCCTGGCTCACACGCTGCCGGCACAGCCCGTGTGCGTACAGCCAGTGCTCATTCACATGGGCTTTCGGGACCCACAAATACCCCGCCTCAAAACCTCGTATAGAGCACATCCCGCCCGTGTGTCTCCTTTCTCCTTGCTGTTTAAGGCTCTTACCTCTTTTAACCCCAGCTGGAGCGACGCTTTGGCAAGTGGAAAACCTGTGATGTTGGCTGTGAGGGTGGGAAGCTCAGGTTCCGGCAGACCGACTGTGAGGCAAGCGTCCCAGCGAGGAGGGTCCTCGATGGATGGTCCGGCTGCTGGGCGGCTCTGGGAGGAGCTGGGAATGGAGCGGCTTCGGCAGCAGGCACGAGAGAGCTCCTGGACTGTAGGAGAGGGCACAGCCTCGGCTCTCTGCCTCCGACTGGCTCACACGAGGGATGCACGGGGCTGGGACACGGGGACAGGCGGATGGCAGGCACGGCTCCGCATCCACGCGCCGGCAGCTTCTACCCTGTGGTTTTGTAGGAAAGCGTTACACAAAGTGCATTTCTTAAGAGGGAAATAGGAGCTAAAGCTCTGAGCTTGCAAAATTGCCCATGCACCCAAGTCCAGTTCTCCAGGCCTAAACTATATATATACACATTTAAAGTTTACATCACTAACAACAGCTGAGCCCTTTCTTTTCCAGAGCCCTTCCCAACGCCCTCTCACCCTCTGCATATCAAAGCTGACATACAACATTCACCTCCTCGCAGTGTGTCAGAGTGCTCGCAGTCAGGGACACGAGTCAAACCCCTGGTTTCAATACCCTACAAAGAGCTACAAAAGCAGAATAAAAGGGGAAATATCTAGTGCTGCAAAGCAAACCAGCTGGGGACTTTGCTAGAAGAGCTGCAGAAATCTCGTTGCCGTGGGCTGTGCGGAGCGGTGCTTGCCCATTAACCTCTGCGCACTGTAAATTACAGGTTGTATTTATATCCCAACTACTCCAGTAACCTGATGGTCCAGTGACCCTCTTCTGGCTTTGGCATGGTGCTTCCCTCCGCTCACCTTGGCCGGCGCAGAGGGAGCCCAGGCAAACCCAGCACCGGGGACAAGCGAAGGCAACGTACCCCCTCTGTGTACGCCATGGCTGGAGGAGCTCCCACCTCCCACCAGGACCAAGGCTGGGATGGTCTAAGGGTATATTACATCTTTAACAGTTGGTTCTTGTTCACTTCCACGTGTCATTTAAGATGGGACAAAGTCCTGCCATGGCCTTGTGTATTAAATTCCTTGCATAATGACAGGTTTTCAAGGTCTCCGTGTCCTTCCAGCAGCAAGGCAGGTCACAGGGTGACTGAAGATCTCAGGCACCTTTTCCATAAGATATGTTGTTTTAACCTGAAGTGGGTATGAACAGAACCCACAAACGCAGGGTAAGGCTTGCAGGAGCTGTGAATTACGAACACCAGTGCATGAAATTTCCCTGGGCTACAAACTTTTGCTGCTGCGGGAGGTCTAGGAAGAAGCCCCAGTCACCAGCCCGGGGTTCAGGAGATGAGGCTGCTCGGCAGAGAGGGGCCAACATGCCCGCTTCCTTCTTTTCCCCTTGATGATCAGTGCACGACAGCTTGAGCTAAATTAAGCAGTGCTGAGAGGTAAAAAATAGCATCAAGAGCTAATTAAAACCCTTCCACCTCCCCCGCGTTGGTGGCGGGGAGAGGGGAGCTGAGGTTACCTGTGCCGTGGAGGCACGCAGCCCGCCACAGCTCTTCCCCCCCCGCCGCAGCTCTTCTCGCCAGCGCTGGCAGCTGGAGTGTTTTTATGAACAATTTCAGTGTGATAAATGAGAGAAAGCAAGAAATCCCCCAGGTGCCGTTGCCGTCTCTGCACGCCGAAGGCTGCAGACAAGCGGCACGTTGGGCAGGCTGCACGTGCCGGCCACAGCCACCGCGACTGCGTCCCCTCGGTGTGGTTAAACATGATCGCTAGCACGAAGCAGACACCTTGTTATCCAGGAGATTGCATTCCCTGCTTTTAGAAACCAGCTTTACCGCAAAGCCTCCGAGTATCGAAACAATAGCATGAAGAAAGCGGAGAAGGGCCGTATCATCCACCTCTCAGGCAAACATCTTAATAACTCGCGTGCCATTCATGGCTGCCATCAAACCCAGTTACCAAACACAACGGCTGCTCCGCCCAGCTTTGCTTAAGCAGTCTGGGACGCGGCTCCGCACATGCTGGTGGTGGTGTCTTTGTGCGCGAGCTCTCCAGGTCTGACACTGAGCTGCTGCAGAAGTTTGGTCCCATCTTCACGTAGGAAAGGTCTTGCAGCTTGTTGAGTTTAATAGTCAGGAATATTAAAGTACACAATAAGCATTTATACATCATTTGAGGTACTAAACTTTCTACTACCCTGATTTTAGCAATATTCATTGCCAGTTCCAGGATTGGAATGTCCCAGCAGACAGGGTAGGAAAAACCACACAGGACACGGTGCAGAGTGGGACCAGGCACAGGCAGCGTGACCCAGCCGGAGGAGCACGGCTCGGTACCCGGCATGGCCTCGGGAGGACATCGGCTGCCTGCCCTGCTCAGCAGCGGGAAGCGCAGCCGCGTCCTGGGAAAGTCTGTGGGAACAGGCAGGGAATAGGCTCAGTCTCACTTTCTCCATCCTTCCCCCAGGCCAGCGCCTATTACCAGGTGAAGCGCGGTCTGGCTGTGCGTACCTGGTCTTTACCTACACCACTGTCCTATTCACACTGTCCCTTTTGTCACCATGTGTTTGTTCCTGCGGCACCCACCCAGCAGCACCTCTCCTGCCACCTGTGTAATGACCTGCTATTTGCCTCTCCATGTGGTCTGTAAGATATTTTACTGTAAGAACTGTAAAACAGTTGACATAGGTGACATGGATATTGCTTTCCTCTTCAGCTGTCCCACCTTCCTTCAGTCGTTGTGCAGAAAAGGGCAGTTTTGTCCCAGTTTCTTTCCTGCCTGTAGCTCACCTTTCCTGTGCTTCAGGAGAGATGCGCTGCTTCCCAAGCAGCAACTCCAGCATCGGAAGGATTTAACACAACTTTCCCAATCACAGAGTTCTCTAGGTTGGGTTTGCTGTGTTGCTTCTGGCTGTCTGCACCTTCCAGGGTCTCCCAACAGCATTCAGGAGAGGACCATTTTCTATTGAATATAAAGTCAGTGCAGCTCTGAGCATCCCCCGAAGAGCCACCACCAGTCCGCCACCACGGCAACAGGAACTGGTGGAAATCTGACACGAGGCAAGCTGGGGATGGCAAGAAAAGAAAGCAGAGCCCCAGCTTAGGTCAGGTATTTTGGCAATGCCAAAGGCAAAGCTTTCTGTTCCTGTACAAAGCGATGGCATCCACCCTCACTCGGGTGAAAGGCATGCCAGCAGGAGACGAAGGCAGAGCAGCCGCCGGTCCCATTACAGCTTCACCCAGACCCTGCCGCAGTCCTGGGAAGGGCTCTCAGGTAACGGGCTTTGTGTCACGCTTTCAGCTGCGAGGCGAGCAGGGTGTTCATGGTCTGTCCATCCATGAGAGCTGACGGAGGATGCTCCAGGATTTCCCGTCCCTCCTTGTGCCAGCACCTGCTGTGTGTCCCCACATCCGGGCCTGTCACCTGCCTCCGGTACAGTCTGCCGTGTCCGACTTGGGAAATACCTGACGAAGGTCATGCTCAAATAGTTAATTTTTTTTTCTTCTGTGATGTATTGTATCTCAGTCCTTGAAGTGCTAATCCTTACAAAAGAGGTGGCTCAGCCTTTGTGTGGGACATGGCACCCAGGGATCCCGCTGCAAACCCGTGCTCGAGCCACCTCTGACAAACAGAACCCACCACACCTCTCCGAGCAAGCAGAGCTATTCCCAGCCAGAGCTGCCACAGAGAAGAGGGTCATCTATTGTAACCCAGTGTCCAATGTCTCCCGAGAAGAAGCCGGGGCCATGGGGCTGCCCACCTGTAGGGCTTTGAGGCTGAGCGAGGTCCTGCTCTGGCAGAGCTGAGGCTCTGCTCCCCGCGGACAGGGACGTCACCCAGCAGCACTGCACGGGCACCGAGTGGGAAAATGGATTATCCGCAAGTTGCCTTGGGTCAGTGGATGCCATCTGCTGCGCTGCTCAAATAATCCCCCCCAGTGCAGCTGTGAGCACCACTCTAACGAGGTTTTTCACAGATGAGCAATGAGCAATACCTCCCTCATCGTAAAGGAAAAGCTGCAAGTCCGTCTTCCAAAGGGACCACACACAAACCCCACGCATCTGTAGCGGCCCATTTTCCGAGCCTGATGATGCATCAGTGTGGTCCTTTGACAAGTTCCATTTTCCCAGTAAATATTTGACTATAAACATCAGCAGTTTGTGGCTACACAGTGATAAAATCGGTGTGACTTTGATTGCAAATCCGCTTTCTAGAGCACACCTAGAACCCAAACGCCCTTTAATTTCAGTGAGATTAAGACTCCCAGATAACTTTTGTCCTAGACTCCATCATCGAGTTATTTTAAAAATGCCACCTTAAAACCAGGGCTTTAAATCTTCCCAGCTGGCTTATGAAAAGCTCCCTGCGCTCGCTCCAGCCATACACTTGCGCAGCTCACAGCTTGCCGATGCTGTTGAAGCCTCCGTGGGCTTGTGCATTATTTCCCTTTTGTATTTTATATTCCCTTCCCTCTCCATAAATGAAGCTGAAGCTGCAAATGCTGCGGTATGGATGCTGCCGGGTGGGGATTCATTCAGCTCAATGAATATATTCAACAGCTACAATAATACAGCAAGGGACTGGAGAAATAAAGACACAGAAGCATTTCTGTCCCCGGGATGCCACGTGGAGCAGCCGCATGGCGGCCGAGGGGCAGGCGTGATGGCAGCGGGACGGGCTGCTGAGAGCCAGCCTCCTGCCCTTTGGCTTTTTATGTGGGTCACGATGTGACAGACCGAAAGGGTGCCCCTAAAATCCAGCAGCGGATGAGCCTCTGAAGGCAGCCCGAACACACGGTGCTTGTGAAACCGAAGGGCAGCAGCAATGGAAACGTGGGAACGCTCCTCCGGAAAAGCTGCCCACCCGGGTCACACCACTGCACCTGCTGCTACCGCACAAAACTCAGTGGAAATACTCCTTTTTAGCTGAATTACTCCTTTTCAGCGTTCTTGCTGAAGTAGTGCTATTTTCAGTGAATGCAATGCCCTTGCTGCCCTCCCCAAAGGCTCACCTGCTCCGTGCAGGCCACCTACCAGCTCTGGCGAGGCCTCCTCGTTCCCCTCTCCCCCACGGAGGTTCAGTAGGGACACGGTGGGGACAGCGGTGCTGCAGGTCAGACCCGCTCTCCGGACACCACCAAGGAGCCTCCTGCTGCTTCGTGCCTGGAAGACCCAGCCCTAAAAGCTGCAAAAAGCATCGTGCATCAGGGGCTGATGAAGTTTTACAAAATGCCAAGCAATTAATCAACAGCCGAACGGGGTGTCAGAAACCCACCCCGCTCGCTGCTGCGGTGGCTGAAATACCACATTTCACATTTCGCCACCTTTCCCAGGATATGAATAAGTAGCATGTGGAGCAGTGAAGACAGGTTCCATGTCCCCATTCGCCTGTTCATATGGTAACACATGATCCAGCATTTTTTTTTTTTTTCTTTCTACTTTACTTCACTTAACAACCAGGTCAGGTTTTTCCCAGATAGCTTCACTTGAATTCCCACTCCCCTCTCCACTGGCAGCAGATTTTATATTCCCTGTGAAAAATACACTTCCTTTCCTCAGCCTGTCGTTCAAAAAGCCACGGGTGAAGCCAGGGATGCTCACGGTGTCCGAGAGGTGGCTTTGTGTCTCCGAGCAGTCTGGTGGAGAAAAAGCCCTGGGATGGAGAGCCGGGATCAGCTCCCCATGTGCCGAGGTCCACCCTGGGCTCTCAGGCGGGGCTCGGGCAAGCCCCGGCTCCCATCCCAGAGTGGTGCCGCTGGAGCGGAGCCGGTGCCGCAACCCGCTGGGGGACGGCGACACGGGGAGGGTTACCCGGCTCCTGCCGCCCCTGCCGGGCGCTGGGCTGGGCCTTGGGGCCGTCAAGGAGGCGGCTCCGGCCACCGGTAGCCCCGGAGCTGCCCGGGGCGGTGTCCCCCCGTCGCCGGTGCCCTCCCGCCCCACGCACCGCCCTCCCCCGGGGGAGCTGCCGAGGGCACGGCCGGCCCCGACTCCAATGGGGGTATGGAAAATATAGAAATATATACCCTAAACCCTGCCGCTCCGCACCCCGGCGGCACCTGCCAGACTCCCCCCTCCCCCGGCTCGGGCTTTAAACTTTCATGTTTTCACATGCAAAGCGGGAACCACCCCCC
>VYZM01004702.1:386422-401335 GCA_013398915.1 Dromas ardeola | reverse complement strand
CCCTCACTTCCCTCTGTTCCTCCTTTCCCCATTCCTCCCTTCCCTTACACCATTTCGTTTTATTCCCCCACTTTCCCTCTACTGCCCCCTCTTTTCCTCTGGTCCCCTCCTTTCCCTTCTCCTTACATCCCTCCATCTTTCCCCAGTCCCTGGTGGTCCCAGTTCACCACCAGGGCAGGGGTGGGAGCCAGCATTGCCCCTGCCCCTCTGTGCATCCTCCCTTCCATGCACCCCCCAGTCCCTCTGCACCCCCCACCTGGAAAAACAGCCCCCTCTGGGCTGGGACTGGCAGCGCTGGGTGGGCTGCGCTCCCCGGAATGCTCCTCTGGGAGCTGGGGAAGGGAAAACTGGCTCCGGCCACCACTGTCAAACAAATCCACATCTAAGGACACAGCAGACAACGGGGAGGATTGGAGGGCAGCAAGCCAGTGTGCTGGAGAAAGCCAGCTTGGCAGGGCTCGGATCAGGGCAGGGAGAAAGCCAGGGCTAAAGGAGAGAGGGACACAGGGGCAGATGCTGTGGAAACAACCACCGGACTGAGTGATTCAGCCAAAACACACAGAAAATTAGCGTCAGAGCCAAGAATAAGGACACAGCTCCATCAGGGTGTCCAGCAATGGGACACTTCCTTGGATAGGGCGGGAAGGACAAGAAGAGGGTCACACACCATGCGGGTGACTCCGGCTATGTGAGCAGCCAGCCCAGGCAACAGGGCTGAGGGCAGCTCCTGGCCACCATCGCAGCGCCTGATCTGGGCTTTGTACAGCAATGTACAGCGAGAGCTTATTCTGTGCAAGGGCTTTGCAGAGGGGAGGGTCGCTCCTCCAGCCAGGTCCCCACAGCAGCAGCACGGGACGGCAGGGTGGCTCCCGGGGAAGGCACCGCTGATGTCTCCCAGCAGGGAAACAACAAAAGCATTTTGTTAGTTACAAGTCTAATAAATTCAGCCTCTAATAAATACTGGGTCACCAATTCCCAGTGCTCTTGGCTGAAACGTGCCGCACCTCTGCCTGATACACGCTCAGTTAGCAAAACATGGCTATCTTAAATAGAATAATTCAAAATAAAGTGAGATATGAGATGCAGAGGAGGTGTTGGTTGGATGGCTTGTTTGAAGTCAATGGAGCCATGTGCTCTGGCTTGTTGAGCTCTGTTTTGATTTATAGAAATAATCGAAGCCGATGCAGATGTTTAAGTCTTGATTTCTCCAACCAGAACATGGTGGAGCCTAGTACAGCGAAGCCCCAGTGAGATCCAGGCTGGTGGAAACCTGCCTCCCAGTAGGGCCCCAGCTGGCAGCCAGAGCATACTGGTTATTTGTGTGTGCGGGACTGCACCTCCGCATCTGTTCTTTCACACAAAATTACAGTGATACTTAAATTATAGAGAATTCAGCATGCTTTCCTGGGCTCATCTCTCAGCCCCGTAAGGAAGAACTGGCTGCCGTTGCAAAGATGCACCTTTCAGTGCATCCTTCCTTGCAGCTGGAGCTCTCAAAACAACCCCCAAATGATTTAGTACCTCTCAAACAACCTCTCATTCACATTTGAGGAAGAACTGAAGGCAGCAAATCCATCAGGGGATGGACAGTAAGGAGAGAGCGGGGATTCAGCTGGCAAAATGGATTCTGCACTGGAAAAAGGCGGTCGAAGAGGCAATGCCCTCCCAGACCCCCAGCCCCAGGGAGGAGGAGGCTTCCCTGGGATGGAGCTAATCAGCAGGGAATTACCAATAAAGTCAAAAAGCTACAAGAGGCAGGTTAGACCTGGATGTTCATCTTGTTCTGTCAGGGTACATTATTTTAATACAGTAATTGGCTGTTCATCATTTTTCTTTTCACTATATTATTAAAAAACCACCAAAAACAAAACAGACCTTCATTTTTCTCCAGACAGGCAATCTGCTCTATCAGCCGCCTGTGCGCTGTGCAGGATTATTTGAATACAACATGAATAAGGGCTGCAGCACATACAGCCAGTGACATAATTAACCATTACAGTGTGAGAGGCCCCCAGCAGCCATGCATATAATCAATTAGAGATACACATTTTGGGCTTCGGTCTCTTCCCCCCCTGCCCCTTCTGCTGCTATGCAAATGTACTTAGGCTAAAACACTCGGATGGGTTTTCCGTTGCTGCTTGTCTCATACAGCAACTTCTGCTGTGGGAAAGCACATGCACGATGCCAGCATTCCCACCAGGAGCATTTCCCACCAGCACGCTGGGAGAAAGCGCCAGCAACACCTCCCCAAAGCCCTGTGCAGCCCCAGAAGCACAGCTAGGCTCTCCTACCTCGTTAGCTGCTCTCCATAATTCCTTCCCCATAACACCTATCTCCCTGCTGATGGCAAAAGACAGTGAAGATGAAACAGAACTCCCTTCTCCTGGCCAGGGCCGCAGCATGGCAGTCCCAAGCAGGACACCTGGCACTTTGCATATTCTCAGCATCCTCCAAAATGCAGGGCAGGACTTCGCCAAATCCTGCAACAGCTGTTTTTGCTTTTTGTTGTTTGATGTAACACCATCCAGTACCACCTCAGCATTTCCAGAGCAGCATCACTTTGACCTCCCCACTTTTCAGTATTTCCTGCTGAGCTCTCTCCTCCCAAAGAGGGAGGATCCTCCACCGCAGCCACATGTGGGTTGAGTGGAGCCAGGTGGGATTTTGCATGTTACAGGATGTTAATCAGCTCTGCCAGTCTTTGCAGGGCTGGAGCTTGATTCAGCTCTGCCAGTCCTCATGCTGGTGGAGCCGCCTTTCATACCACCTTCAGAACCAGTGTGGAAGCATGAAGCTCCATGGACACCTGAGCAGGCAGCTTTTAGGATGCACCCAAGGTCAAATCTTATTAGTGAGGAGGGATTTAAGCCTCATTAATGGCCCAGACCATTAATGAATTCTTTACCGCAGTTCTTTACCGCAGCTCTCCCTGGGCTGTCAGCGATGCGTCAGGGTGCCGAGGGCCCCTCGCCTTTCAGCTCCAAGTGTTTAATTCCTGCAGGTGATGTCTGCAGGGAACCCTTTCCCTCGTCTTTTCTCTTCCAGCAGAAGTCACCTTGAAGGCACTCAGGACATTATACAATAAAAGGCCTGGTCCTGTCAACTCGGGCCACGAACTGATAGCCTCAGGTTTGCCTCCCCTCCCACTCCCTCTAATTTGCTCTACACTTAATTATTCAGACAGCAAATCTGCCCAGCAATCAGCCTGGGACGAGCCGCGCCGTGGGCAGCCACCCCTCGAGCCCATGCCTGGCTCTGGTCCGGCATCGCGCAGCAGCTATTGACCAACTTTAATTGTACACCAGGGTGTAAAAGGCGTTTTGGGTGCAGGAAGGGAAAGTCTGCACCAGCCAGAAATTGCAATGTTTGCCCGAGGAAAGGGGAGAGAGAGCAGGTAGATGCAACGAACTGGCGACACGATGCTGAAGCTGCTGTGACTTGTGTGGGAGGTGACGGATGCTCCATGCCAGCTGCCTCAGCGCTTGCTATTTTTTGCCGTTTCGTGGGCAGCACGGCCAGGGGGAGGCCTGGGGAGACGCTGGAGCACGGAGGAGATGCACAGCAGCCCCGGCACAGCCCTGGGGGAACCCACTGCCGCCCCGCTGCCATCCCTGTGCTGCTTCCAAAGGTTGGGAACCACTTGCTAGAGAGACTTTTGAGATTTTTCTCTTTCCATGAGAGGGGGTTCGCAGGGCAGATGTGGCTCTGGGTGGCAAAACTGGCATCAGCAGCCTGGGTTTGGGATCCACAGCTGCAGCACCCACGGCTCCTGTGCAAGTGGGATGTGACCTTGGGACGGGGTTGCTCCAGCCCGGTCCCGTTACATAGCAGGAGTCAGCACACGCTTGTATAACATCTACTTCTTACCCCATCAGCAACATTAATATTTTTGCAGCTTTCAAACACTGAAAGTAGGAAAGTGCGGCAAACTCACGGCACCAACCGCCAGCCGCTCTCCCCTCTCCGGGGAGGGTTTTCACATCCCGTGTGTGCCATGACTGAATGAGAGGCATTAACTCCTGTGGGCTGCTGGAGCTGAAGCTCCATTTGCTGTTGCTCCTGCACATCCCTCCGCCTGGAGCCGCGGCTCGGGAGGAAGCGCAAGGAGAGGTGCAACATTATTTTTATCTCCGCACCCACATGCTGTGCAAAAGCTGAAGAAAAAAAAAAAAAAGCAGCGCAGAGCCTTTCGCAGCCAGCCTCCCCGAGAGGCTCTGACGCACGCAGTAACAAAGGCGCACGTGTGAACGGAAGTTATATAGTTTATTTAAAATAAAATACCCTCTGTAATCATATGGGTCTAAATTGAGCTAATAAAAGCTGAGGATGTGCCAGTTTGGGGGTTCTGTCCCGGCAGCTCGGCATCCTTCAGCCCCCGCGGTGGCCCGAGGCCAGCAGGCACCGCTGGCCCAGCCTGCCCGGCTCCTGTGGTCCCCACGCCGGGGGGAAGGATGTTGGAAAGGGCATGAAGTGCCCACGTCCCCCGGCTTCGCCATGCCCTTCAGGGAGGAAAGCTAGAAGAGATGCTGGCACTAAGTTTGCTCTCGCTGCTGGCGTTTTCTGTTAACCTTCTGCAAAAGGAGTGGAGGCCCCAGAAATACACCCCCTTTGACGGCTTCCCCAGCACAAGCCCATCGGAGCCTCCCAGGCTGGCTGGAAAACAGGCAGCTTGTAGGATGAGGGATGGCTCTGGCTGCAGCAATCAGATTTAAAAGGTCATGTTTTGGAAAGCAGTTAGATGACATTAATTATTAAAGCCTCATAACGCTTGTATTAAGGGTAATAGTTTTCCATATGATTTATATAGCACTGAAATTCATTACCAATCTTTTAATGATGTTAGGGTCAATCAGACACAGGAATGCTAAATGACTTAACCCAAAAGGACCAAGAACTGATCCAGTGAGTTTTGGGATGCTCTCATTGCTGGCCTGCACGCTTTCCCTCCTTCTGCCCTTGCTCTGGTTGCTGCTTGCTTTTGTAACCATTTCTGATGGGTTTTTCCTGAAATTACACCTAATCAGTGTCTCAGACATGGTTACACTTGCAGGAGAAGCAAATGAATCCTGTTAAAAGGAGAGTGTTTCTGGAGGTGCCACTGAAAATGTTGAAGCTTTAATGAAGTTTTATATAGATTGTTGCAGAGTGTTTTATGTGGATTTGGAAGTCTCCCTGTTACCAGCACTGAGTTTTATTAAGTGCTCTGAATAGAGGAGCGAGTTAAAGGGAGAGGGATCGAGTCTCCGGGGCTGAAAGAAAAATAACACAGATGTGGATCACACATTGGTTTGTAACCTGAGAAACAACTGGCTTGGGTCCTGGCTGCCCAGGTACCTGCGCGTCCTGGAGCCATATGCGAGTGGCTTTCAGGGTTGCTGAAAGGCCAGTCCCTGAAAACCAGACTTTACCGGGCAAACCCGGCGGTTGAAACGCTGTGCGAACACCCGAGCGTCCCCAGCATCCCCACTTGCCTGCGTCCAGGGCACCTTTGTAACACACAGGGACACCTGCAGCTCGGACGAGCAGGACAGCAGGGGTGGCAAAAAGCTAACAGGAGTGAGGACAAAGCCATCGGTCTTGTGGGAATGAAGAACATTGCAAACAACCCCTCTGGGCATTGCAAACCCGCCCTGGGCGTTGCAGACCCCTCTGGGCAGCTCTGGCTCGGCCTCGGTGCAGGGCAGCAGCCGTGAATTCATTTTCATTAAACCAATTCAGGAAACACCAGTATATGTACACAGCCTTCCAAAACCCAGCTCCTTTCAAAAATAATTTTAACGGGAAGTTTGCAGTAACCCAAATACTCACCGGTAATTAAAGCACGTGCATCCCGTGCTCCTGGGAAGCAGAGTCAGGCCCCATTGCATCTGCTCCAGCATCCAGACGCATGGGCCAAATACTTGAGATGACAGTGACAGGCCCTCCACCGACCCAGCAAACGGCCACGCTGCCATTGCCTTTGAGAAGCAGCGGAATTTTTGCCTCCCTCATGCCGTGGGGAGGGGTCTGAGCCCTCTGAGGGCCGGGAAATTCATTCCCAGCATGTGGATCACAGGCTCTGCTCAGGCAGAGATGGGTGATTTTTGCCAGCCTTGTTGGGCGAGAATAAGATTTAAAACACTTCTAAGCAAACTTCCATTGCGGGGTTGGGTTTTTTTTTTCTCACTTGGGTATTGCGCTTTAAATTGGTTTTGGAATTTTTTCCCCTCCTTTATCAGATTGTGCCAGAACATCTCCCAAGGTGGGATGTCGGGCGCTGACTCAGGCACCAGTAATGTACACTGGAAGTGGCAGCTGGTGTCTGACACCGTCACCCTGGCAGCAAATGCACCGAGTCCCTCGAGAAGGAGACAGCGTTGACTCATTTCCCATGAGATCTGCCTTATTTCATGCTCCTCCTTGGAGGAAAGCAGGGAAAAAAAAAAGGCAAAAAAAGAAATCCTTGCAGGTGACTCTGTGGGTCCAGACTTGCCACCGACTATTCTCCTGGTCAAATCCCCATTTCGTTGGGTTTAGCATCACTTTGGGAAGGTGACAAGTCATGCAGCTGGGGAAAACACCCCTTTGAGGACCCCCCATCCACAAGTGACAAGAGCTTTCCTGATTTGGGCCCTCATTGATTTGTCTCTGCTTTACCACGGGGCTTATTCAGGTTTTTTTTTTTTCATCCAGGCACCGAAGGTTGCCTTTGCCACTGCAGGTGGGATTATAATTACCTTGTGGTAATTAATGCAGTCGTCATTTTAGCTACCCTAGCAGCTCTCAGAGGAGATGGTTAAATTTGCAACTTGCGTACAAGGTCTGTAAAAATGTTCTGAGATTTCTAAATCAAATACCCAAATCTCTAAAGGGAAGTTGGGGCTGGGAGAGGGAGGTCGTGCTTTCGGCTGGGGGTGGCGGCCAGGAGTAATTGCTGTAATTTATCGAGTGCTGGAAGCATTCCCGACGGAGACGCTCTTGTGTACGGGATGCGGCCAGCATGGAGAGGTTCAGTCTCTCCTGCAGAAGCCTTTAACTCTTAATTTTCCCAAGGACCACCAGCTTAATCTTGCTTGCTTAGCAAAAGTCAAACAAAAATGTAGTTTGTACAAATTTCCTCTCTTCCACCCAGGAGTTCATCTCCACCCCGGGCCGGGGCAGCAGAGGAGCAGGACCACCTCCAGGGAGTTTGCTCCGAAAGCTCCAGCTCCTCAACGCCTGTTACCGATACTCGTGTCCGGCTGGAGTAAATTTCCACCCACGCACGCCTCCACCAGACTTGCCTTTCCCCAGGGACAAGTCTGGAAGGTGTTTAGAGACTTGTCTAATGAGCTCCGTCTCACACAAAAACCCAACAACCCAGTGAACAGCTGCCACAGCGACGGTGGTTTGGTTAAACCACAGCTGGAGAGGTGGCAAGGGGAGAAGATGAGCTACGAAATTCTATAATTTCGTTAAAGAATCATAGAATCGTTTAGGTTGGAGGAGACCTTTAAGATCATCAAGTCCAACCATTAACATAGCACTGCCAAGTTACCACTAAACCATGTCCCTCAGGACCACATCTACACGTTGTTTAAATACCTCCAGGGATGGCGACTCCACCACTTCCCTGGGCAGCCTGTTCCAATGCTCGGTAACCCTTTTAGTGAAGAAATTTCTCCTAATATCCAATCTAAACCTCCCCTGGCACAACTTGAGGCCATTTCCTCTCATCCTATCGCCTGTTACTTGGGAACCTGCTATTGGGGCTGCAAAGTTTGCTTACATTTGGGGCAACATTTCTGAGAGGTTTAAAGGCTGCATTGTTCGTATTGGTTGATAATGATAATTTTGGGGCATTAGGAGTCTCGACAAGTCCAAACATCCCAATGCTCTATTTCTGGGGAGCTGAGTGTTCCCCTCACAGCAGGGCCAACTCCTGGAGGAGTGGACAACCCTGAAGGCCACATCTGGGAATGAAAACCCATCCAGCCCCTGTCTGAACAGCCAAGGTGGTGGGAGATGCAGGTCTGGCACCGCTGAGCTCTGGGGACCCTTTTCTTCTTGCACCAACTCTGCACATGCAGCAGCTCAGGGCAATGATGTCTCCCCTAAATCCCTCTTCTGCTCTGCAGAAGCTCTCAAGGCCTGAGGAGACGTGCCCATGAGCTTCAGGAGAAGCTCTGCACATTAGGTGAAGGCTGAGGAGCATGTAACACCCTGGAAACGCTGTTGCTATGAAAAAAAAATGAATTTCAACCATTCCTTTGGGCAAACTCAGCCAGACTTTTCCGCAAATTAAACTAATCCAATCATTAAATTAGCACGAGATTCAATACGTCTGAGAGCAAGCAGAAGTATTTGTCTGTCAAATTGTCACAATATTTGTACATTGTTTTCAGATTTTGAAAATAAAACGATGTCAGCCTAAACAAGTGCCTGGACTTGGGGTGAGTGCGGCTGGTGGGACTGGGAGGTTGTGTCCTCTCCTCCAGGAGGGCTAAAACAAGTATTTCATGGCAAAGGTGGGCCCCTGAGGGTCATGAATCACCATCAAACAAACCCTCTTCCCAGGAAGACCTGGCAGAGGGTAGAATGAACCACCCGCAGCTCACGCACACAAGGATGTCAGAAAGTGAAGTTTGAGTTTTCTTGGGGTCTAACGGCTAAGAAGGAGGGCACATCCCCCCACCAGCAAGTCTCACATCAAGCTTTGGATCAGACCCTCCAACCTGAGATCTCGCAGGTTGGCCAAGGACTCATGGGCTCAAAGAGCCGCTGGCTCGCCTCTCAGCACGCAGAAATCCCCTTAGAGACATGTCCTTTCCCCAGTTAAGCCTCTTTTTCTCCTGATTTATTAACAGGAATTAAAAAAGGGCCCAGGTTAAAATTCCATGTGTGAATGGAGAACCAAGGTCCGGATCTGGGCGACCCCTGCGGCTGACCACGCCGTAATCTCTGCAGCCTCCGGGCCAGGGGAGCGATGTCCTGGGGTTACCTTGGCCGAGTGAATTTTGAAAAGAAATTTCATAAAGGCAGACCAAACTCTCACAAAAGTAATGATCAGTATTTTTATTCATACACACTTGCTTTGAAACTACAATTAATATTTAACAAAAGCATTTCATGCAAACAAAGATTGAAGATATTGTGAATTAAGAAAAAAAGATGCTGTAATTTATACATCAGTCTTGCCCACTATACTTCCAATGATTTTTTTTTTTTTTTTTTTTTAAATGAATGGCCTCTCCAAATTTTCTGGTAGCGTCTTGCAGATAAATGATAAGAAAATAAATAATGTTCTCCTCTTTATAAATACAAAATTTGGGTCTTAAAATAATATTAAAAAATATGAATGAGTTCAAGGTGGGATTACTCCTTGTTTAAAAAAAGATAACAATAAAATAACATGCATTTTAAAAGTTTCAGGTGTGCTCTGTATTGTCATGCAAAATCATACACGTGTTGGGAATCTCACATTTTAAAAAGAGGCAATGAGCTTCACTTTGTTGAAATTATTTTTCTTACATTCATTTTAATAGCACATGAGAGAATAAATGGAAGGCTTCGTGGGGAACATGCCACCGATTAAATCTGTATTATCACTGCAAGGGCGTCTTCTTTCTGCCCCAAGTCAGCAAGGCATCCGAGTGTGAAAACCCTACTGCCGCCTCCGGGGTGCGAAGCTGCGCTGCTCAAAGGTGAGCCCCAACGCCCACGCTCTGCTCAACGCCAGCGGGCGCAGCACAGACCTAATATTTTTGGTGAACTGGGGCTTAGAGGCTCCGTGCTGCCCTCAGTGCTGCCAGGCGCTGGGTGCCGCCGTCTTGGCCCCGATAAAGCACCAAGCACCCAGCGAGCTCCAACACGGAGCGGTTCCGCTGGAGGCCTTGGAAGGCCAAGAGGGGAGCACAGGAACCTCCGGAAGGACGGAGCCATCGCAGTGTCACCCCCCCAGGGTTCAAACAGAAGGATGATAAATACAATTCAAATAGTTCTTAGGAAAAGGTTTATAAAGGTCAGAAACAGAATTTTGCTTTCTATTAAAATGTTCCTGTCACCAACTTAACGGTTAGAAAACAAATGTAAGATCAGCTGTAAACTTCCCAATGTATCCCGTAGTGAGAAATGAGCTTCAACGGAAGCAGGCTGGGACCAGTTACCAGTGCTCTTGCTACTCTTCCTGCATGTCACTGTTTAAAGTTATTAATAGACTGCTCTTTTTTTTTTTTATTAATGTCAACTGACATCAGTGGAAGAACTGCTTCTAGGGCAGTTTTCTTTTAAATTTGAACTATGGCGTCACACGCAAGGAAATGAAAAGCATGAAGATATACAACACAGGAATACATTAAATACCAACGGAATAAACCAGTCATGGATGGACCAGCTGCATAAAGAATATGGCTTCTCCTTCAGCAGGAGTCAGTATAAACATTACTAGAAAACAGTTGTGCTGACTTTACCCATAGGGAATCCCACCCTACAATAATCAGTTCTGCTAAGACTTCCATTTACATGGAATTTTTAAATTGCACATAGAAATCTCAGTAATTGGAAAAGAGGTAAGTGCAGCTGACCTACACAATCAGCAACATCACTCCCCCCCGCACCGACTCCAGTTAACGAAAGCTGGACTCCAAGATTCTGTAAGAAACATATCAGATCTGATTTTATTTTTCTTTAAATGGTTTCAGCAGAATTACTAAAGTTCTATAAAAAAGTAGAAATAGCTTGGTATATCCAGCAATACCATGTGACTCAAATAACCTGATTTAATATTAAAAATTATAATAATACTTACACAACTCTTCAGGTTAAAAGTGTAATAGAAACATTACCTAAGAAGTCCTCACACCTCCCTGTGAGGTAAGTAAGTATTATTACCCCCATTTTACAGATGAGGTAACTGAGGCAGAGAGATTAATAACTTGCCCTCTCTCTCAAGGTTTTCCTAGGAACAGGAGGGCTGTAGTGCATGATGATTACTCATTATAAGGCTATTTAATTACCAATTGTTACTGGCAGAGATACCGGTTGGTATGGAATCATACATGTTTATGAAGCCAATTCTTATTTGATTCTTCAACGGAACGATTTCAGATCCCATCTAAGAGCGTAGAGCTGAAGAAAAAAATGCTTTAGCTTCTCTACATTTTTATTACTTGGCAGCTGAGTGCCTCCCCACCCAACAGCACAGGCAGCACGTCGCCTAGAGCCGACACTCACGTTAGCAAAGAGGCAAAACCTACGCATAATAATTTATGACTAAAAGAACTGAAAATCACATTAAATGTTTCCAGAAGTTTCATGGCAGGTGTGAAAGCCCACTGTAAACTCAATGCTGTAAATATGCTTCCTACTCAATATCAAAGCTTTATTATTGGATAATTATTATTTCCAATGATGTGTTTTGCATAACAAGGAGGATCTTCCCCCTCTGCTAACTACATGTGTCTCCCATGGCATGTAACTGGGATTGCATCCGGATGCACCGCCTGAGCAAACAGAGTTTGCAAGTGATACCACTCAATCCCGGCCCCGGGACACGTCATCTTTCCGGCTAGAAGACAAGTTCCTCTCTTACTTGACCTTATTAATTTTACAGGAGCCCAGCATTATTCAATTGAATTCACCCCGAAAGACAGGACAGATTTCAAAGGCCAACACCATTTAGATATGAGGAGTTTCTTTTAAACTAACAGCTGATTTCCAGAAGAACTTTCTTCAGCTTGTAAAGGGAAATTCAATTGTATTTCCAGAAAGAATAAATGATCAGAACACTAAATTGCATTTCTCTTCTAAATTGGATTAAGGGGGAGTATTTTATTATGGGAATGTGCTCTCTCCTTCTCAAGTATGCGCAATCCTCTAAGAGCCCCAAGACCGGCCGGCAGGCGAAGTGGCTGTCCTGGGAACTCACCACCCTGCCCAAGTGACTCAAAGGCGAATAAAAACACCCGGATGCCCGAATAGTGAATAAATTTGCCTAGGAGACAGTTATGTCCCATTTAATCCCTGAAACAGCTTGTAAATTTTATATGCAGACCTGTGCCAGCGGCAACGGGGCTGCACCAGAGCCCCTCGGGATTCCAGCGCACATGGGACGGAAACACGGCTCCCAAAACTTCCACCCCAGCTTCAGCGTATTGTAATTTTCAATTTGACTTTTAGAAATCTTTGTGGTAATGTAGGTGTTCGGATTACGGCTGCTACTGAACACCAGGGAAAGAAAAGCAGTTCTAGTGCCTCTCCCGCTGTTTTCTCTAGAAAACCACGTCTTGTGAAAAGTATTATATAAATAACATCTGTATTTAAAAAGATATGAAAATGCTTGTTGGATACTTAAGGTTTTACTCGCCATTAAATATTTCTGGGTGACAAGCAAGCCACCTGGAGTTCTCATTAAAGGGCTGGTCCAAGTGTGAGCGTTCACACGAGTGCATGAGGCAGAGCAACACAAATATTCAATCCCTGCTTTATACACCCTTGTCTTGCTCCCGCGGGATCCAGGGGTTCACAGTACCTTTTTGTAGGCGTTACAGACACCTACAGAAGATGACACGAGATGTCACAAGCCGAGGGACTCCAGGTAACAACATTAAAGAGGAATTTCTGCTTATACATCAGAAAATCTGGGGAACAAACGCAAGCGGCTAAGAAACCGTTCATGAAAAGCAGACAGAAGATGAGCAGCTCTGTCCAGATGTCGGAGAAGCCCTTTGATGCCGTGTTCTGGTGCGACCAGCACCGACCGTCACAGCCGTGCCAGCGACAACTGCCCGCAACGGGACTTCCCTGCACAACTTGTACTTCATCAGGGAAACCAGAACCGTTTGGGAATGTCTGCCCATGGGATCTCCTGCCTGCTCCTGGCTCAGTTCTGCCCCTGCGCCGCTTTTCTTCCTGCAAAAACCTGGGAGCTGGAATTTCTCTCTGCATTTTCCTTTTTCAAAAGTCTCTTTTTTACTTCACATTCTTAAAACACGTGTAATGCCACCTCTCTGCAGATTTACTTACTTGAGAGCCCCTTATTTATCAAAAATCTGAGCATCAGTAATCTGTTGAATCTATCATCTTCTACAGCATGATACCCAGATTTTCCTTAACTATGGCAGGCTAATAATAGTCAGAAAAACATAAATAGTCATGAATGCTGCACTAGTCCACACGCTTTATGGTGAATACCGTAATTTTTAAAGTATATAATATATAAACAAGAAAATGAACTCCCAGACTTGCTGAGAACATATTTGACACAGAATGGTTTACAAATTTTACTCCTAAATGTTTTATGAATTTTGAGTTCTGTTTATTTAGGCAACAGTCTGAGTTCTTGTTAGTTGGTCAATGCCCCTCGTTAGCTGGGTGTTTCCCCATGCCTCTGAACGGTTGGGTTCACTCATTAACGCCTGCTCACCCTCACCCGGCGAGATGCTCCTCGCTCCGAGCTGGGGCTGCGAAAGGACTACGACCGGGCAGAAGCCAAACTTCTGGAGTGTCACAAATCCCGCATTCCAAAAATAGGGCTGCTGAGGGCACCACGGGCGCAGAAGCACGACACAGAAGCCGTTCGCATCCAACTGCGTTTCACTCAAAAACTGTCCCACTTGGCCACGGGTCACCCCCGACCGTCAAACCCATCCCCCTGGTACCCATCTGCGGGACTGCATCCTTCTATCAGAATCTTTGGCACAGGTTCCATGTTTTATTGTCATAAAAGATGATTAGAAAGTAGGTTCCCCTCCCACCCGCCCCAGTTACATATTCTAGTATAAATTTAAGTCTTTTATGGCAAATATCTTACTTTTTGAGTATGTTTACATGCTGGAAAATTTGTAATCAGTCTGCATGCAGCAACAGAGACATCATGCTTCTGGCGTCGTCATGCACATCTGACAGACAAAAAGTGCCTATGGCTGCTAACATTGACAAGGCAGAAGGGAAATAAAAAAGGAAAATGCACTGCCTACTATTTTACATGCTGTAACAAAACCAAAATATGCACAAAAAATATTTACTGATATTTGAATTAATATCTTCCGGTAAGTCGTAAGAGGAAATATCAAAATTTTTTATCTAAGTGATAGGAGAGGAGAAGATTGCATTAATTACAGTGTTCGTCATTGCAAATAAAGTCTATTTCCTTCTCTGTAAGTAATAAGCAGACGTGAAATGAAAACCTAATTGAACCTCGTATAAAACCTGCAGGTAGCAATTATTGTTTAAAAGTAGATCTACTTTTAAAAAAAGAGATTATACCCTAAGCCATTAACAATATCCAAAACCTAAAGTAAAAATCAAAACAATAGCAATAAAAACATTTAGCTAAATCTAAATGATGTCATTCAGAACAAGAACTTTCACAAATAAAGCACAATTTGTTTTATAAAATTTTTATAATACTCTTTATGCTTGATACGATTATGTCAATAATACAGATCTGCTTATTATTAACCCTTATTATTAAGAGTTATTACTAAACATGCAAAATTCATTGCATGAAGCATATGTAAAACGTATTAAATTCCATTCTATCAATAAAACAAGTTTTAGGTGCTTCTTCTTTCAGGCTTGATTATTCTACAGCCCCAAGTTTTCTGAATTAAACCTGATTATTTTAAGACTAAATCTCACTTGATTTTCATGAGTTATTCTGGAGAAACCAGGAAGTCACCTGGCGCTGCGTTTTTTGTTAATTTATTATATATAATGCTTTTGTAGGTTTACTGCTCTATACTGAAGACTATAAATAAACACATGTAAATGAGATTTAAGGGATTACAGTTTTGGTTTACATTCCAGGTTAACAAATTTCATAGTAAAATATTGGTGTTAGAACCAGTTAACAGTAAACTTGAGGAGTGGCGTGAATTAAATTAACTGAACAAACAATGGCACCCTGGATCACAGAATAATCTCATGGAGATTAAAATTCACAAAAATGTTATT
>VYZM01004702.1:232941-386142 GCA_013398915.1 Dromas ardeola | reverse complement strand
CCAACTTGTTTCTGTTGTATTTTCCAAACGACTACTTTCAACCATGTTTTTTAGCAATGCCTCTCCTCCCCGGTGCCGCCGCCGTTTCAGTCTCTTGTGCTGCCGATTTCCCCGAAGCCACCGGGCAGGGCGGGGAGGAGCGGTCCCTCGGGGCTCCTGCCTCCCAGCATCCGCACCACAGGACTAAATATTCCAGCTTGGGTTGTTTGTTTTTTTTTCAGACCGCGTGTTAGATTATTTCTAACACAGCAGAGTGGCAAAGGGAGTAAAAGGTCACTGGGGCGCTACAGAAATGTATAACGTACCAAAAAATGGGTAAGTTTCGACAAGTCAGTGGTGACTTCTAAAAGGGTAAGTGGGCACCGTACACTAATTTATCTCCCATTAAGACAACATCGCTGTTCTAAAGCCAAAATCCTGAATAAGTGGCCTTTCCCCCATCTTACACTTTCTAACCCTACAATTTCCAGGCCCAAATGGAATCAACAAGGCAAAAGCCTAAAAATTGTAGGGTTGAGGACCGTTCCCCACTGCGGGATTTGTTCCTGGTCTGCTGTTTCATGCTACATTTTGTAAAAGGGGGTGTATGAACTGGGGGTTGACGTAAGAGAACCCTTCAAAATCTGTTTGGTCTATATTAGCAATGACCAGCTGATCCGGAGGTGTTAACACCGGCTGTCCGCGTGTAAAGAATTTGTCGAAGTTTTCGGCACCTTTGCCACACTGCAAGAAAAAAAGAAAACCAGAAAAAAATCAGCAATACATTGGCAGTTCCAGTTTTTTGCAGATTTTTCAGGAGACATGCAAGACTTTCCCTCATTTCTTAGGAGTACTTAAGAGGAAATTTTTGTTTCAGGTATTTTAACAAAAACCCCCAAGCAAACAGAGAAGTTTTAACTCTGATGAAAACCAGAGTCCGAAAAGTTCCCACCCGTCAGCATGAGGCGACAAGGTAAAGAGGCTTAAGTATTCAGAATTACTGGGATAAAAATCGAAAAAGGAAGTATTTTTATGGACATGTACTGGCAAGAGATACTTTATCTGTCAAGTCATTTCATTCTTCTTAAAACCTTTACGATGCAAAACTAAATTTTCATGTTAGCCTCTGTTTCCTTCACGATCTGCAGAAAGCTTCACGTAATTCATTTATATGCTTTGATTCTTCATGGTACGGCCTATAAACTCTTGTAAATTCATGAAGGACAGCAGAGCTCTGGTCCTGGGGACCGCAGGAGGGAGCTGGGGCAGGGAGCGCATCCTGGGAATGGGTCCCCATTACAAAACGTGCTATCACAGGTCTAAGAGACACATTGTCTTGCGAAGCCCAGCCGAGAAGGGAGGTTATATATAGCTCCATGCTGAACACAACTCATTCCAAACAGAAAACAAAAGAAATCAGGTTTGCGAAAAGGATAGCTTTGAGTAATGCAGAAAAGACTTGAAAGGCAGCGAAATATGATTAGAGGCAAATTAAAAAGCACGAAGGTGGGACCAGAAGAAAATTAGCTTGGGTGCAAGAAAAAAATGTATATTTGAGGAAAACTAGGCATTCAATATTGTGGAAGGGTCTAAAGGAAACTGGTAAATCTGTTTATCTCAAAACTATCTGCTGTAATGGATCATTGAACAAAGTGTGGTTGTATGATAAAGGCACTGAATGTTTCTTCCCGTTGCCCCTGACCCTTTCCCGCTCTATCCATCCCTACAGGATAGCTGCACTGTCAAATACTTTTGTTAGCCGATTCAGAGGATAACACAACACTACTATCTTCAGGCTTAGAGGATAACTTGGGAAGGGTAGAAGAAGGCTCGTACAATAGACCAATATTAAACATTGATTTTTCTGAACCAATGCAACACGCACGTTTGCATGTTTATAGGAGAACGTTGCATGTTTATAGGAGAAACCAACTGAAGCGGGGCCCGTTAGGGGACTTTGAGGGTGAGGTGTTTGGCTGTCTCGAAAACAGCTCAGTCACAGTTTCCAATCTCCTTGCAAAGCACCTGGCACGTCCTGGACTGGGACACGCCATTCCATCTGAGCTGCAAAGAACTTTTGCTGCCTCGGGCACAGGTTGGTTTATATTTCAGTTGAAAAACGCATGCTCAGGTCCTGGAGCGCAGTGCTCACAGCAGGACACTTGTTCAGGCTTGGAAGAACACAAGCAGAGGACACTTCAATGGTTAAAGGCTAATGGTAGTCTGCTTTTTTCATCCAGGGCTCTGCACTCACCGAATACCCTGGTGCCCACCGAAGCCAGTGCATTTTGGTACAGAATCTCTGGAGAACGAGAATGGACAGAGCCGAGCTTTGACAAGGGGAAAACTCTCCATCATTGGAATAAAAGTTGATGTATCCCCAAATTAACAGTCAGGTTTATTTAGAGGCAGTACGGTCAACTCAGAGCAGCAACGAAAGGACATTTTATGCAGGGAAGAATTTTTTGCTAAAAGGATGTTCTACAGATATGCATCATTATTCCACAAAATTTTGCTCTGTTTTATTTTCTTTTCTTCTTTTTTTTTTTTTTTTTTTTTTTTTTTTTTTTCCCTGGGAAGTGGAAGGTAGTAAAAAAAGCTGTATATTGAAAGCAAAGTCCCTGCTGCATTAAGACTCTCACTACTGCTTGTAGTAGTAGAGGCTGAGAAATAACTTACGTGAAATTTGGGTATTTTTTGGGTGCAAATGTAATCATTTATCAGTAAATTTGCATCTTCAATTACATATTTGTCTTCACACTAAAGAGCAGCATTGCTATCATGAGTGTTAATGCAGTATTAAAGCAGAACTGAAAATATGGGACTTCTGGAACTCCTAAACTTACGAATATGAGTAAAATGTCCTTCTTGCCAAATAATCAGTCCATGCCTATAGGCTGTGAAATGTCAGTCTGGAAGGGAACACATTATTTAAACCAACCAACTGCTGACCCAAAATCTGCAGCTCCGTGTTGGAGTGAGAACCATACCTGCGTGAAAGAGCAGCAGGATTATTCCTGCAGCAACGCCCTTCCTAGAGAAGATGCACCTAGAAAGGTTTTTTGAAAAAACAAAGCCTACAAATAGTCCGTATCTTCAAACAGATTGAGGGTCATGTGTTTTTTCCTTTCTAGAATCCATATAAATAGATTCAGTAATCCCAATAAATGAGTTATACATAGGGTATGTACATTTCAGACTTGGATTTTAAATCATTTTGGTCTGGGAAAGTAAGGCTCCATGTGAATACGCCTTGGTGTATTTTAATAGCAGCCCGTATAAACATAACAGGTCATGGTAAGCACGGCGAGGGAGCACAGCTGCTCTAAACAGGAGCCAGGATCTGCCACGAAATGTGCTATGATGGAACCAGACCATACTCCAGGCTTTTAGTACCTTCATGCTGGTATTACTTTTAGCTTCAAGGAGAATCTAAGCACTCAGTTCCTGAGCTAATAAAACTCACAATGTGAAGGTACATTTGCTTTATGATCAGCTTTAAATTCGGCTCAAGACGCTTGTAATGAATATCTTCCATAAAAAGATGCTTTAAGGAGGTGCAGCTTCCCTAGGGACAGCCAGCCCTGGGGACCGGCCGGGCAGCATCACCCATCCTCTTCACTTATTTACACCCTTCCCTGCCTGCAAAATCCACACCATATGAAAAGGGGATTTCTCCTAGCACAAGATACTCTTCTCGGCATGCAACTCCCCTCCTGGTGATGTGAAAAAGTCATTTGTATGCAAAAAAAGAGGAGTATATTCTGCCACCGGGTAATGGCCTCCCTCTGTTCATTAGTCTGTGATATCACACTAGCGTGTCTGTACCGGTAAATAAACGAGTGTACAGACCAATGATCCTATACCTGCAGTGCTACAGCCAGCTTAAGTGTCTCAGTTGAAACAAAAAAGTGTTAGAGAAGAAAGATTCAATGTTAGGACATAACAATTTACAGCTGTTCCTGAAAGCTTGTGTTCTTGTGTGCAAATACTTTTCCTGTCAATAGAGCACACAGTACACGCTGAAGGAAATTCTGTATCAACCAATACAGCTCTTCAAATTATATTATGCAGACAAGTTCTCGCAGTAAGGACACCTTTCACTTGTTCGGATTTCTAAAATATTCCTACAGATACCTGTGTGCAAACCGGTAACAAACATTAAAAATAAATCAAGGATTATTTTCGCAAACTCAGGATACGTCATTCTAGGATGGGGAATAGAAATCCCCCTGTGCCGTGCAGCCCACCGGGGAGGAAATTCACCCCAGTAATTCAGATACCTTTAATCATGGACTTTAGATGCTGTTCAGAGGAGACAGTTGGGAACCACATTTATTACAGGTCTCAAGGGGCTGATGTGCACATGCCAGTTCTCCCCTGTTTTCAACATCTCACACAGAGCATGAGCGTCCAGCCAGGACTCAAACCATCGAGAGGCTTTTTCACAAGGAACAAAGTACACTGGGTTATGCGAGAGGGTGCCAAAACATTAGCAGATTTACAGACTGGTCTGCCATAATCAAATTGCCTTATTTTAGAAGTGTCCCAGATTTGCAGCAGCAGCCAGCCAGCATCAATCTCACCCCACGGGAAGGCAGGACTGCAGACACATTTAGCGAGGGAAGGACTTGGCATCTCACTCACCACTTTAGGTTTGAAAGGTGGCTGAATCTCTCTGTTTTCCAGTTTTTCCCAGTCAATTCTCCTGAAGAAAGCATGTTCCCTGATGTCTCTTTCACCTTCAAGGCCACAGCCAAGGCGTTTTGCGGGATGTTTAGTCATTAGCTATTAGGAAGAGAACACCAAGTGATTAAATTTAACGCTGGAATGAAAGTGAGACAGAGTTTCCCCAGATTGCGATGCTCTTGCTCCTCTCCTGAAGATGCAAGCTGCTAATAAAATTGTTTTGAAAAGCTAAAATTCGTTTTTTGAAGATTAGTTTTCGTGTTAGATTACTGGAGGCAGCACGTCAGCAGCAAAATTGAGAACTTTTTCCCCTTCGGCAGAGGTTGCCACTGGAGGTGTGGGTGGGCAGGTGGTGCCCGGGACACACTGCCATCATATTAGTTCACAACTCACTCCTGAATTTCACCTTTGGTCTTTCGGTTCAGTCTTATAAATCTCCAGAACAGCTTCTGCCCTACCTCAACAATCAATTAAACTTAATAAATTCCAATATACTAAAGCTGTATGAAGCACAACCCCCACTCTTTTATTTTTCTGGGCTTGCTTAAGACATCTCATTACAGAGCCTACAATTTCTTGGCACCCAGCTGACAATATCTAATCTGCCTTTCCTCCCTTGCATCCTTAATGACATCTTGGTCAATACTACACCCAGCTGCATAGATTAAGCAGACTTGGGGAAAAAAAACCACGCAAACCCACCGGCATTGCACGCTTGGAAACAGTAATATGCCTCCGAATTAACAAGCTCTTCAAAATCTCTTCAATTGATACGTACATTAGGCATTGAGCAATGTAGCCTTCAACTCTCAGTTCCAGCATTGTGGAGACTTTTTAAAGCTCTTTTACAAATGATATACGATTAATATGCTGCTGGGAGTGATACCTCAACACATTTTTTTAAAACCTCCGCTGTACCACTTTAGTCTCCCTCCAAATGTTGAGTTGATCACATTCCAATTCAGAACCTAAAATAAAAGCGACTCGAAGCAGACTTTGGGAAGTCGGCTGTGCCTTGGGCTGGGAATCACGTCCCGCGTCCAGCTTAACAGCAACTTTCCCACTTTTGTTACCTTTTCTAAACCCAACAGTAGGTGATATAAGAAAAGGTGAATGATTCTAGCAGTTTTAATTCTGTTCCGAAATTTCTGCATTTACCAAACCCAGTGAACTCTGAGTCAGTGGAACAGATGTCAAGCAGCCGATTCAATCTCAAGAGCACGTTCGTCCACAGCCCCGGCATCGCTGAGCTACTGCTGACTACAAGGTTCAGACGCTTTCTCATATTGACTTCTTCACTCAGGCATAATGCTCGCTGAAATTCAGGATTAATTTGTTAGTTTAATAGAGATGATGAACGTGTTATTATCACAGAGACTTGACCTTAAACCTAGCAGCGCAATGCAATTTTAGCTTTCTGACCTCCCTTTGCATAAGCACCCAGCAGAACAGCAGCAAGCGGGAGAGCCGAAAACACGGTAATTAGATCAAGTTCAAACTGTGCTGTTCGAATATATGATTTTCATGATAAGGCATCAATCTGCATGTATTTTACAAAATTACATCACGTTTTGGTTTTGTTGGCCAGCATATCTACACCAGGATAGGCTCCAAAATTAGAGTGGTCTTTCCTTCTACCTTGCTCTAAACAGCTTTTCTTTTTCTTGATGATTTTTCCTTGAGGGATTAATATCCAGCTCATGTACTATACTTCATAAATGGTTGCAAAGGAAAGGAAGAAAGTAAATACCAAATTAACTGACACTAAGTGCCGTGATATTTTATCAGTGTAAGTAAGACATCAAACAACGCTTTATAGATGGTGGTTTGGAAAAGCTGCAGACTGACAGTACTTTAGGGAATCATGTGGAGTCAAAGGAAAGTCAAATGAATTCTTCTTTCCTGAGCTAATCCCCTGAAGTCAAATCCATTCTTTTCCTCAAAAAAAAAAAAAAATTAAATTAACTTGGAATCTAAGATAAATTTTAGGCCACACAGGTTACCACTGGGTCAGGATTTCCTCACAGTTTCCTTGCATTTACACTAAAGATTTTCACATAAGCTCATTTTTACCTACATTTAAGAATGATTCGTATTAACTCTTTTGCTGTGCTGCTGTCATTAGGCTGGGCTGAGGACTCGCTGGAGTACCTGGTACCCATCCGAGGTGAGAAACCTCCTCGCCCTGCCAAACCGGGGTTGTGCTGCCGAGGGCTGAGAGGAAAGGTGGGTGGAGGCGTTTCACACCATCGTCCTGTTTATAAATTCTGCTTTGGATTTGGCAGCTACTGATTGTGACATTTGTTCTTACCATAAAACAAGCAGGCATAGCGGGAAGAGCTCAACACTCATCAGTGACACCAGGCGACGAGCAGTTCAGGACAACACAGCTTAGCACAGCCTGACAGAAGTTGCACTTAAAAATACTACAGTGCCACACCAAAGCCAGACATATTTAGTTATTCACAAGGACAGCCAAAAAGGAACTTAATGATAAAGAAGCATTTATCTCACCCCCTTGCAGATGGAGACAGCTTCTTTGGACAGGGATTTTGGATAGGAAACATTATGCTCCATTATGGACTGGAAAAGTTCATCTTCATCTTCGCCATCAAATGGAGGCTGTTGAAAATAAATCGCAAGTCAGTTACTTACTGGTTTGTTCTTTTTTTTTTCTAAATTCTCCACTTTTTATGAAATGGCATGACAATACTATGGCCATGCTGGGTCAGGTCAAAGGTGCATCCAGCCCAACAACCTGTCTCCAGTCCATCAGAGATGCCCAAAGAGATGAGTATACAGCAGTGGTCCTTGCCCAGGAATACACACCAACCTCCCAGTCACCTGCAGCTTGGGATCTTCTGACCCAGAAGTTTAGTGTTTGTCACTCAGGTAGAAACCAAAGAAAAAAGTTCGTTTTTGCTCCCAGCGTGGCAGCCAGGGTAATGAAACCTGTGCAGGATGATCATCTTTAATCGGTTTTTAAAGCTACTGTGGACCAGACAGCCAAAATACTTTAATGGGTGAAGTTTGGAGACTGTAATTTGCATTTACCTTGTGTTAAGGTATATCCGTTCCTCACTTAATTCCAGTTAAACTCCAGTTTGTTTTATAAGACATGGCTGTAGACTCTGCTTCTGTGAAGGGCAGACTGTATCACAACCAAGGGCTCCATTTTATTTTAAAATATAGGTGATGAGGAAAGTGCCCGTGGGTGTCCCCAGGATATGGGCACTGTGCAAGACTCACCTAACAGTAAATCTCATTTTCCCAAAAGCATTCAGATATCTAATATTTGCAATGCAAACTGTAAATGCTAACAACTGCAATTGCTACACTTCAAAAACTTTTAAAATGTCGACTGGAATTTAGTACAGAAACTATTAATGGCATTTGTTAAAAATGTATGTTTTAAGCTTAGGAAACGCATGCCTTTAGCTAACGCTCTTTGAAAGCCAATTGCAGAAATCTTTTCCAACTCAGGACCAATGGAATTCCTTAAAGTTGGTAGTTATCTACCATTTACTGCAGTACAGTGTTGCTTTGCCACGTGAGTGACTCAGAGAGCAGTGTCTCATTAACTGTGCGGAATAAGGGGTTTGTAACCGAGCATATTTCAAGGGGCGAGACCCATACTTTACCCCTAGGACATACAATACAAAACCTGTACTCTTGTGACTTAACTGCAATGCAGAGCATATACACACTCTTATTATGTCTCCCCATGGTTTCAAACTACTAAATGGTATTTCTTCCATTTGACATGCATTTTCCTGCTCACGTGTCTCCCATTCAATTTCGAAGATGGCTATTTATAACACTATTACAGCACAAAGAAGCCGTATTCAAAGGCAGTGCGTGATTATGTGTGTGCAATATAAAGAGCTTAAAGCCTAAATACATTCTCAGTGGAGTCAGTCAAGAGTACGAGATAATATCAGTATGAAAGGCCCCGGTTTTGTCCCCTAAGGGTCTAACCCTGTAAGAAGCCTTGGAACAGAGCAGCAGGAAGAGGTCACACGAGCAGGGGAGGGCAACTCTTACCTGGCCAGCCAACATCTCATAGAGCAGCACTCCGTACGCCCACCAATCCACAGACTTCCCATAGGGCTGGTAAGCAATAATCTATATAAGCACAAAAAAAACCCCAAAGAAAAAACCCCTATGTTAACTAACACCCAGTACTGTGACATATTAGATAAATAGTGACATACAGAGACGAACATATTTCCTTGAAAAAGCCCAGAAAGCGAATCCCGCAATCCCCACTCCAGCTAATCACTGGTTTCAGTGGGAGTTGGATTGTTTTGCAAATGTTAGTCTAAATCCATCCACTTTTGGTACTCCAACATCTTGGGAAATGCAGCTCTTAGGAGACCTTGGGATGCGCATTTGAAGGCAAAGGAGGTAGTACAGCTGCACAACGTAGGAGACAAGGCAAGAATGCTATTCATCCATTTGTGTCAAAGCTTGAAATCATGAGACCCACTTAACTTACAGATTATCAATAATTAAGCCTTTCTTTTCAATATTTATATTTTTGTTCTGCTATAAAAGAAATCAAAATTTAAGAAAAGTGCAAAACCCTGAAAAGCTCAGTTACATTTTCCCAAGTTGTGTGATTACTCTTAGTATGAAGCTAGATGCCAGCTACACCAAAACGAAAGGGGTTTCTGCTGTTGGGCCTAATGGAAATGTCAAGTATTTCGCATCCTCTGGGTTCACATCTGACTCACACAGAGGCACAAACTGAGCCCTGACACAGCGAAAGGCTGCGAGTGCCATCAGCACACAGGTCCCCTCGTGCGTCACTTTCTTTAATGGAGGCCTCTTCAGAGATCAGTGTTAATTTATTTAAGGGATGCGTTTGGGCAGGCTGTAGAGGAGTTCTGAGGTGCAGATGCTCTCTCAGATCTCCTTCTAAATAACTGCGAAGGGATATTGTGGCTCGTGAAGGGATTCCATCCACACGAAGTGTCCATCCGCACTGGGGAAGGCAGCGTTGGAGCCTCCAGCCCCAGCCCCACTGCCCCACTGGGATAAGCAGGGAACTGAGGCCGTCATTCCTCCAGATGGGCTTACATTTATTTTCCTGTTTGCATGTGGTTTTATTCTTTGTGAAACAAACTGCTAGAGTCATCATATTCTATGCTAGAATCACATATTCTAGATTTTTTTAGTTGTCTGAAAGAGAAGTTGAAAGAGAAGTTGAACCGGCAAGTTTTGTCGTTCCTAAGGAAAATACTGAGTCACCAGCTCAATAAAGCAGGACTGCCTGGCTACTAAATGAAATTACAGTCTCTATGTGAATATACGTTCTTCGCTGGTATAACAGCAGTACATGAATTAAAAACTGCTGCAGTGTTTCTAAGCAAAGGATTTCAAAATCAATCGTGCTTTGAAATGTATTACACAACCAGAGGTAATAACAAGATTCTCAGTGGGAAGGTCCTACATGAAGGCAATCTTTATTAGTTGTCTTTTACCAGTTATATGGGCTTTAAAATATGTATTTGGGACATTCGTTTCATATTATGGTGGTTGACATACATGGTTACTCTCCCTTTAATTTCTATCACCAGTAAGTTCCCAGAGGTCCGCTGGAATCAATGTGGCTTCTTGAAAGACCAAACACTTTCAAAATTTTATTCAGAAAAAATGATATGATAAAACATTTCATGATAAAACATTTCATTCTCAGCCCTTCTCCGACAATCTCTCCTTGCCTTATGGAAAAGAGTATTTTATACAAAAAAAAAGGATATTTTTCAGAAGGTCATTAATTTATAAAGGCAGAACATTTTGTACAATAAGTGCGCTTCAGGTAAGTGGTTTTGGTAGGAACAGTTCATTTCAATTAGTAAATGAGAAAAGGATGGATCCATAGCAGCTAGAAAGAAACTGCTGCTACGCTGCCACGGTTCTCAACCTGGCAGTGGGGTCTGCCCACGAGGCCACAGTCTACTTCTCCTCCTACTGCGAAAGAGTTTGATGGGAGCGCTGAAGAGAGGAAATCTTTTAAATAGGGTACTTCAATGTCATAAAATGAAAGATGTAACAAAGAGCAGACGCGGTGACGCTGTTTGTTTATCCAGCAAGAGGTGAGTCAAGATTGGGTTGTTCTCTAAATAGCATTCTCATCAGCAAATCTAATCTGCCCCAATTAAATCTGCCTTTGTGAGAGAATATCAAGCAGAATCATGAAGAGAGACAGAATTGACATGAAAAAAGCTCCTACATTTAACCTAACATATGGTCAGAGTCACTAAAATTTTTGTCCTATTTGATGCCGCGTGTCAACATCAGCAGAAGCATCTGACGAACAGACCAGTGCCCGCTCTGAGCTGGCACACACCTCCCTTGCCTGAACCAGTCCTTGATGAGAGAGGGGGATGTGAGAAATAAATAGGGACATGAAGTTCCCCTGGGACTGGAGAGGTCCCACCGCAGAAAAGTCCCACCGCAAATGCAATGAAAACACTTTTTTCATTGAACCTATTGCACTGTAGGAAGAGGTGGTACTGTCGATGTCTGCTGCTGTACAATGAAGTTTTTTTCCTGTAACCCTAACTAAATACACCCAATTTGAACCACCGGCTGAATCCTGGTAAGGATACGATACAAGTGAAACACAGAAAACCAATCTGCCACATTCATTCACCAACCTGCGTGTCATGCATAGAAACCGGCGGTTATACTCACAATATCGGGAGCTATTAAACACATTAATTGGAAAATGTAAACGAGAGGAAAGAATGCTCACTTCAAGGAAAGAATTACATGTGGGAGGAAGCAGATGAGTTTTCAATATACAGTCAAACATGCATTGGTACAAAGTCAGCAAGTTCTAAATGTCGTATTTTCAGTAGTTCCCTCCTCCTCATGCAGAAATCATCATGTATTACCTACCAGCTGCTGCACTCAAAGCCATCACTGGCTGCCTTGCAGCAGCTGCCAAAACAATCCTATCTGCATGTACAAATTTTGGTATCTTTTAGAACAAACAGTGGTATATTAACACGACCTCCTACCTCACCGCAGTGTGCGGAGCAGACCCGCAGAGCAGTGAGGGAGTTCCTGTGCCTAGAAATGAAGACTTGTACCCTCCTCCAGCTCCGACCTCTGCTTTCTGTTGGCCAGGGAGGAGTGGAAAGTTGATAGGACCCTTTCCTTCCCCTCCTTCTCCATCATTAATTTAAATGATTGCCTTTTTCATCTCCTTTTGCATTTCAAATGTCCCATTTTCCCTACCTATTACTATATCTTAAGAGCTCTGCCTTTACAGGTTCCGTGGATTTGAGAGCTCAGGAAGCACTCAGGAGGAGTTTCTCTCATCAAGCCAAATTGGCAGAGGAATGTTGATTGCTTTTTTTTCTTTTTTTTCCATTTTGCCTCCAAGGAAGGCACAGTTAAGAGCAGGACAGAGAGATTAATACCAGCAATTTGTAGGAACGTTTAGATCATTGCAGCTTGCAGCTGGTAGCCAGTTGGGATGAAAAGATTATATCCCAGAGGCAAGAGAAAGTCTTTTGTGAACATCTCTTATGTCTACTGGAAAAGTTAAAACTCAGTTATTAAAAGAAATAAATATTACTAGTACAAGAAACAGCCAAATGTACACTTTCTAAACCTTTGTAATGCCTACCAGCCTTCCATAATCCTGGCAAATGCAAGGTTAGAACTTAAGGTTTTGAGGCTATTAGACGGAGGAGAAGGGGAACGGAGTTTCTAACTAAAATTCTTTAAGTTCTGCAATTCCAAGTCAATGCTCCAGCTGCTGCAGGGATGCTGATGGTGGGGTTCAGCACTGCACCACAGGCAGCGGGCTGTGCTGGCAGAACCCCATCCTGCTAATCCACCTGACATCCATCTCCGTCTGTCTCTCTTGACTGGTCAAGGAAATACAAAGTATTAATTGATTTCACAGCTATTTTACCACTCTAACCATAAATATTTAAGTTCAGTGCATCAACAAATATTCTTTACTAGATAACCACTTTCTGCCTGACAGAATTGGTCAATCCTGATATTCTACCAGTTTAACCTCTGCACGTTTCTCAAATTGCAGAGGATAAGAAAACGAATAGCAATTCCAGTGCGTTATACACCTACATAATAACAAATGCTAACTTTCCCAATCATTGAAAAAGGAAAGCATTATTTTACAGTACACCAAAGTGTTCGAGTCCGCTCTGTGCAATGAAGCACCATATTCCCCTGCGTTTCTATCCAGTGAAGCCAGCTGAGATGTCCCTGCACGGTCCTTCCAGAGGTGTCATCTCTGAACTAGGTTTCTGGGTAGTTTACGAGGAGGCAGCACGAGCTCCTTCAGACCCCACCATAGCCACAACATTATTTCCCAAATCCCGATTAAAAGAGCTAATTCTCTGTTTGAGTGCAACACACTCACAGGACTACTCCACGCTGGATACCTTCAACAGTTTACTTAGATTTAGCTCATTTATCTCCCCCCAGCAGGGAATGGTACCGTGCAAATGCATCCTCATTATAATCTATTATAAATTTATAAATTTTAGCCCACAGAAACACGCTAAAATGTTCCTGCAAGCAAAACATGAACCTTACTTTGAAGTTTACCGCAGACCTAGTTAGCAATTTGTCAGTCATAATAATGTCTTCAGAAAGAAAGAAAATCAGCCAACTACAAAAAAAAGTAAATGTCTGTTTGTAAGAGAACAGAAAGACCAATTTCCTCCCAGTTACTGAATGTTTTGGTGAAAGGTTTATTTCTTTATATGAAATTTCCAAATAAAGTAAAACAAATCATTCCAGCACTGACCCGTATTGAGCATTTTGGCACTGACAACACATTCTTTGGTATTATCTGGCACAAGACTATTGCCACAGAAAGGACACTTTTTAATTTGTAATATTGGCTTCATTTATGTTTTGACAGGAGAAAATGAAATATTGCTCTGGTTGTTCTGATATCCTGCTGCAAGCAACAGCAATTTGTGAAAAAACAAGGTTTTATAATACACAATATTTCACCCTGAAAAGCATGAATTAGCAACTGGAAAAAAAAAAACAAAAAAAACCAACAAACCAAACTGTTTTTCATTCCAGTGTCACAGAAATGACAAAATTCACCTTAGACACTAATTTACTTGTCCATGTATAAATCTCCCATATTCCAACAAATATTCAGTTCCAGCCAGAAATGCTGCAGCCAGAGCTGCCTCTTACCCGGCTCTCAGTGCAACACTGAGTCTCTTGGATCAGGATAGAGCCTCTTGCACCGAATTTGCAGCCAAACAAATCAAGACTCTTGAAAGCTCAGTATGCACAAATACCAGATTTTAATATTCACATATTTGAATTGTTTCCAAATCACCACATGTGCTTGTTTTTAATGTTTTATACCTAAACTATTGAAATACAAATCATATCCAGACTGAAGATCTTAACTCTAAGCTCGTATTTATCACCATGCTTTAAAGTAGAACTGTGTTTCTCATGAACAAATTTTCATTTGAGAGACACTGCAGTTAGGTTTGTCTTTGAATGGGATTTTCAGTGGCTTGAATGCAGCCCAGGTATCGCCAAATCACAGAAAACTCAAGGCAAATTATGGATTTATTATGTCAACTCCATTCAAGCCCTGATCTCACAGCTTTTTTGAGGCTTTCAGTGACTGGAGCTTTCCTGAGATCCAGAGCAGTAACTGACGACACCTCTGTACCATTCGTAAGACATGGCCTGGAAAGGACTACAGTAGTTTTGCAGGGAAGTCAGTGAACTCATGGGTCCCTTCCCAAAAATCAATGAGTGGTTTGTGATTTCCTGAAAATGCCAAATGATCCTTTAAATGTATGTATTCTGTCAGCTGTGTGACCTTACGGAAAAATACATTAAAGCAGCCGTGTTTGCTCCCAGTAAAACGTTTGCTGACCTCATCACAACCTCAGTAATGCCCATGAACTCTCTAGGACTTCACAAATTGAAGCACAAAGTTCTTCATAATAACAAATGTTATTATACATATAATAACATTTCCAGGCTACAATTTAAAATCACAAGGTGGCGATCCAGCTTTTTTAGTCTTTTGTGAGTATGAACAAAATCTGAAGCACTGATCTCATAAAAAGGTAGTTTGTCAATCAGCCAGATATTTTTTTAAATAGTGAAGCTTTATTGATAATGTTGTATTAATTCACAAAGCTATTCAATATACCTGCAGAAGTATAGATGGTACCATCCACAGAGTATCCAGAGTTACAGCTGTCAAAACTTGGTGGTGTAAAATGTTCATAGGGACAATTTTCATTTGAGAGACTAAAAGGTTCTTGAAATGGTAAATATTTACCTCTGGTGCAATGTAGTCTGGGGTGCCACAGAAGGTCCTGGTTGTTACTCCATCTAACATATGTTCTTTGCACATTCCAAAATCAGCAATTTTAATGTGTCCTTCTGAATCCAACATCACATTATCTAATTTCAGATCTCTATGGAGAATCACAGTAATTTAATGTTAATTCTTAGGATGAACTAGGGCCAACTTATCTACTTCTGAGTCTAGGTGAGGCGAATGTGTAGCTATTTGGGGGGGCAGAGGGGACAGGGCTGCACATGCACAGCAGTCTACAGTCCGGAGGCAGCTGGGCACATCACTGCAGGTAGACAAGAAAGACCGTAAGCCCTGAAATTGGACAATTAATGAAGAGATGGATGCGTAGGACCATGAGCACACTCACACTGAGACTTCTGAACGTGTAAAACAATGAAGCATCACGCAGGAATGCAGAAGATAATATTTCACATTTTCAAGTTGAGTTAGGCAGAGCACAGACGTCAGAAAAGCTCAGGTGAAGCAGTGGCTTTGCTTTACAGCGCACCAACAGAACCAAATGAACACTGCAGTGACTGCTTTTTACACTTGTTTCAATAATGCACTGAAATGTTAAAGAAACTGATCCTTCTGGAATTTTAAAAACAGTTCAGAAATTACTTATGTCAGACGATACTCACCTATAAATAATCCCTCTGTTATGGAGAAAGAATAACCCAACTGAGATCTCGGCTGCATAGAACCTGTATGAAAAAAAACCCAACAGATTTCTTATTGCTTCATGACTTCCTTCTGACAAACTATTTTGGAAATGCATCATGGTGAAGAATGATACTATAATAGCATATAAAGTATATAATATATAGTGTGTGTGTGTATATATATATATATTAAAGTTTAAAAATGGATATTACAGGCAGGTGACATAAAAGACACCTTACTTCAATTTGACTTTAGCAGATATTTCGAGTACTTCATGATAAAATAATGCAGAATTTGCAACAAATTTGAAAACGTCTCCCTGGACCACGAAAAAATGGTGCAGCTGGAGCACGGCATTTTACTGCGCTGATCTGACTCTCTCTGCAAAGGTCATTACCTCTAATCACATATCAATGCTGAATTCCGGATGCAGCTCAATTTACATTGCAATTCATATGGCATGAAATAATTTGCAGAAATAGTATTCCTTTATACAGGCTGTTAATGGATTAATTACATAAAGCTAATTCAAATGATTACCATATAAAATATAATTGCTGAATGTAGTTAAAGGATAGATAATATTGATGGATGTTTGAAGGCACTTGCTGTGGAACTGCGCAAATTATATGCAAGAGGATTATTTAAAGATAAGACTAATTTTAAGGCTAGCATAAGGGAAAGGAAAGCTTCGTTCTGAAGCACTTGATGAGAGGTGTTTGTGAACGCGTGTGCCTGAAGATGCTCCACAGGCGTAAGCTGTCAGAAAGCACCAGAGTTTTCAACGAGTCTTGGCAAGTCACATTAGCTGGGAGTCAAGGATGATGTGACACCATCTAGTTTTTATTCAGCAAGTTGTTGAAATTTTGTTCTGTATCTCAAATGCTTATATTTAGAAGGCCTCCCATTTAAACAAGCCCTGATTACTTAAATCGAAACAAGAAATTATTTTAGCTGAATTCTTAAACCAGTTGGTCACGCTTGATTTTAAAGTTTCATTGGTAAATGATTTATGAAACACTAATAAATGATGATGAGATGTTATAAGCATGACTAAAATGGTACTGACGGATCTATTCACATTTGAATATGCTACAGATCATTATCAGTTGCTCACTGATATGCCAGATGTACAATACCTAAAAGGGATCATGTATATAAACAACTTCTAATCATTTATTAACTCCTCGCAAATAAAACTTCTATAAAAAAGTAGGATCACAGAAATTCTTATGAGCTATACATCGAATTTATCTTGTACAAACTATAATTTATATTGCAATGCTGAGTCTATTTGTATTGCCTTTCACTATAACATTAATTCAGACTGAAATGTTCTACTCATTTTTTTTTATATTTCTTTTTAAAAACACCACCAGAATACCAAGTAACACCTTTAATTTCCTGTTGCCGTGTTTAAATTCTTGTCACTTTTAAAGTAGGCATTGCATGCCTTTGTTCGTGCTGTATTTTCGAACAAAAAGGCACAGCCACCTTTGGTCGATGTGTGCAAACAATATTTTCAAAATAAACTTCAGCTTTTGGGCCTTGAAAAACACAATTAAAAGGGGCCAGCCTAGACTTCATACCAAACCTGGGAAGACGCTACCAGACAGTGTGATAAAGAAACCTAATCCTCTTACAGCATAAAATTAAGACGATGACATGATTTAAAGATATAAACATGAACACTCACACTGCTTGTGGCTCCTTAAATTTTCCTACTTGCTGAATGTGATACATGAGATCACCACCATTCACATACTCCATAACAAAATACAGACGGTCCTAGGATAAAGTATTAAAGACACACATAAATACATTAGAGAAAATATTAGATATGCATTGATCAGCAAAAAAGTCACTAATATGCTATTATAAAGCTTTTAGGATTATTAGGACTGGTTGTACATTCTGGCAAAATTGATAGATCAGGAAATGGAAGTGGAATGTTTTGTAAAACCCGTAAGAGTAAGTGACTGATGAGATCTGTCTAGATTTGCCAACTATTATTGACGCATTTTTATGTGTCTACAATGGTTCCCATAATTATTCACATATAGTTCTGTCTGAAAAATCTGTCTAAAAATAAGTGCAAAATAACCCGTAAAGGTAGTCGAAAATTCTTGCTTTGAGGCCATTTCTAATCCTTCCTAATAAGTTATCCTTTGGAAGATGGGAGGTATTAAAAATACAATTTTTTGATTATTAGAAAGAGGCAAAGAAAAGTAGTTGTAGGGTTTACAAAAGTAACTGGAACCTTTACAAGTGACACTAAATTAATTTCCCATAGGCAAATATTTCAGCTGTAGGAAGACGGCAATAAGGTATTTTGGAGGGAGTTTTTTCTTGCACAGTGAGGACTTCTAAAGGGCGTATCCAAGTAGCTCAAATCAAACATGACCATAACATATTTGAGTGCACTTAAGCAGTATTTTCCCACCCAGCGATCTTCAGACAGTATGACTTAAAACGTCTGTCCCCCAGTTTTCAGAGGACTAAAACTGAGCTCTTCCAAGTGACTTCAGTAAGAAGTTTACATTCTACAAATCTCTTTTATTTAGGGTGGATGATTTTGACCACCTAACATTGAAGATTCTGGTGGAGGACATTATGGCAAACTCACTATCTGCAGTTATAATATGATCCAGACAGCATATAAGATGCATTAATAGTTTTCCTCCTGGATATGGAAGACATATTTTTGGCTTCCTCCGCTTTTCCTTTAGTTATTTTGGAAAGAATCATTATCCTGAAGTACTTCTAGAAAAGCTCTGATCCAGTATTCTGACGGGAAAGAGACTCATTACTAAGATGCTCTAGTTCAATCTCCTTCTTTCAGCATTGATTGAAAAAAACAAGTCTCCAATCGTCCAGTAACTAAGATTTCAGAACACCAACATACATTTAAAAGCTGTGATTTCCTAAGCTGAGTCCAACAGACAAGCCATGGGCAAAATGTTTAATTGGCCAGATCAGATTTATGAAATTTAGATTTTTGTACAAATTGTTTTATTGTAAAATCCATGGCAACAGAAGCCTGCAGCTAAAAGCACCAGCAAAAATAATCAATTTTTCCTATGGTCACACAGTTTATGCCTTTTCTTCCCCTTAATATACGATTTCTCATTTTTGTAGCTAATATTAATCCTCAAGAACACTTCACAGCACCAAGTGCAAACGACTTAACTCTTATGAAAACATCAAGTAAATTAGGCAAAAGTGTTAATGATTTATCTAGGCCTTTATGTAGCTCCATTGCTCTTGTAAATGATAAACCAAAAAAATAATTATACTGTAAATACTAAAACCCCCAACTTTTTTCCTCCATTCCCCTTAGCCAGAAAACACTAAACATTTCTACTTTTAAGATCTTACATTTAAAATGTATTTGCTCAAAAGAAAGATAAGGTTAAACAAAGTAGTTTTTCATTTAGCGATGACACTAGGCTTTTTGCTTACTAATCAAGTTATATAAAGATAAAGAATTAGAGGGAGAGAGAAGACTATTTCTCACTAAGACCTCTCTTATCTTATTACGACAATATTATAAGTAGAGGCAGGAAAAATATTTTAAAAAGCAAGAACTACCAAGTGCAATAGTTCCTAGATTCATGTTTTAGCGTGATTAATTATGTCTGCAAATCTACTGCATTCAGGCCATTTTCTGCTCAGATTTGTAGACATTAAACAGAGTTTGAAAATGCCTCTAACAACACAGACAATTATGCTATGGAATGGTGAACGGGGTGACGTGGCTTGTTTGTGGAATAGTACAATGTTATTACTTCAAACTAACTCCCTGTTGTTTGTTCGTTTGTTTTTAGATTAAAAACCATCAACAATGTAAGAGGTAAAAGATAGAGTCAAGTGGAAAAACAATCACGTATGTCCTTTCATCACCTCATTAAGCGATATCCCAGCCGGGTAGCACTAGTTCAAGGCCATTGTCGTAAGATGGCTACAAGGTGAGGCAAGAAGAGCCTTGATTTCTTGCGAATAAAGACCTCTACCCAGCTTGGAACATTCGGAGCTGGTTCACTAGTGTCAGGGTGTATCCATGCCCACTCTGAAAACCCAAAGCAGACTGAGCGCCAACTGTCCACCACGTGGATTTCCATATCATCCAACAGACCAGGTGTGGCTGGACTGTCAGATCCATCCTGCAGTCTGCCTCTGGGAGACATTTTGCAATGTGACTGGGAAATACCCACTTCATATAGGGATGGAAGAAAAAAACCCAATGCCTTCCTCTGTGCCAGGAGTGCTGGAAAACTAAATTAAATCCATCAAACACTGATTCATGACTAATCACCTCATGACACATTAACAGCCATGAAGACTTTTCATGTACTATCCTCAGATCCTTAAAAGTATTTTGGAACCTTTGGGAATCTCGGTTTAAGGCTCTGACTTAGCAAAGCACACATGATTAAATTTATGAATTGTCACACTGGTCTGCTTGAATTACTGTATGAAGAAAAATCTCTAAATCTAGGTTTCGTGTTTAAAATACAAGGGGTAATTACATGGAGTAACTCTTCACTATTTTCTATGTGCAGAAGCTATGATAAATAGTTCGGATATTAATAAATGTTATTGAGCTGATAAAACCCATGATCATATAGTATGGAAAACATCAGGGTGGCAAGAAAGACAGAGCTCACGTACAACTGTTTGGAAGCAAGAGTGAAGCTGTGTCAGGAATGGTGGTTTATCTTGCAATGCCAGGACTCGTTTTTCAACCATTGTACATTCAACATCATCATCCTGAATCACCACATCTTTTTTCAGTATTTTGATTGCATAGAGCTCCTCTGTCCCCTTCCTGTCTGCCAGCATCACCTGCACAAAGAGAAACATCAGGGTGAAAATCTTCCTATCTGACAAGGAGGGAAGGTGAGTCATACGCCCGAAGATTTGTATAGATGGCAATCCAGCTTTTCCTTTTATTGGTATAGACTAACCTGATCAAAACTCCAAAAATATCCTCATTACTCACCCACTGCAATGAGCTGCACCAGTCATTTCAGACAAAGCCCGTGCCAAAACCCTCTGGTTAATCGCAGGCACATCGCCAAAGGGCTGATAAAATGTTAAGTCCCCGGGGACTTCTTCAGTAAAGGGCACTTTATCATATAAGTGGTTGTTCAAACAAGAGAGAAAAATAGCAGTCCTTTCTTTTGACTTAGAGATTTTCAAATATATATATATATACACACTATTCTTGTTTTTTCCCCAATATTCAGCCTTACCAATGCTGGTGACTTCCAGAACTGGCAGAGTGACCTAGGTAGTAAAGCCAGAAAAGTAGACTTAATTTCCTTGAAACTGTCAAGAAATGAGGATCTAAAAGTCAGCAACTGTTTCTTACATCCTGCCCAACAGTCTGAGTTTTTTAAAATTATTTTTGTTTTTTCAAGAAAACTGCCAATCATGACTGAAGCCTGGCAGTCCTTAGGGAATCACCCTACTCCATTAAGAAATCCTCCCTCAAAAATGCACGCCCTTTTGACTCTGGTTTTTGCTTCTTAGAGAATTATTCATTCATTCTTCCTCCAGAAAAAAAAAAAAGAAAAAAGAAAAAAGAATGTGAGCAGAATAGTTAGCAAGAATTCCTACCTTCCCAAAGCTCCCCTTTCCAAGAACCATGAGAAAGTTGAAATCTGTCAGCTTCACCCTGTCCAGATTGTTGGACGGCACACTTGAGTTCTTGTCTTCTGTTGGAGTAATGACTTTGTTACCAGCTGGCCCAAGTTTGGCTTTCTGAAGAACACACACATACACACACACAAAAAAACAGGAAAGTAAGAAGAGTGGCCCATTTTCTTGGCAGAACGGATCGCTGGGTGAAGGTTAGAATTGGAGATGACCGTATTTGAGGCGGCATTCCCAGGAGAAAGGCGGCATAACAAAATTTGCAAAGACACAACTTCGAAGACTCATTCCAACAATACTTTTCACATTATTGAGTGAATTAAAGTAGAAAACTGTGTTCACGTATAACCAGATAAAAGCAGATATATTTATCTGGTTAGAAGAGCAAAACCAAAGCAAAAACCAAAGCCAAAGGAAAAAAGTCACTTATTTTCATGCCAAAAGCAGGCTTATTTGGTGTTTTCGTTTCGAAATACAAAAAATGCTTTTCAAAAATATCATGCTATAATCTACATAGGGTATTTTAGGATATAAACAGTCTCTTCAGTACATTCTCTTTTAAAATGTAGTTCTTAATGTCACTGCAGAGCAAGAGTTAGGAAATCTTTGACATGCATTAAGAAAAACAACCTACATCAAACACAAAACACAACACATGAGAATTAATGCAGATGAACATGGCCACGTTCAAACTAGCACTACAATCAACTTTGATTTTCAATCAAGTGTTGATCTGGAAAAGGGAGGAAGGGAAATGTTACATACAAAGGTTCTGCCTTGGCAAGACAGTCTGGTTTGCAGAAGGTTGCAACAGTCTCAGTATTTCATATGAGACACCATGTAATTGCTCAAGTAAGTTGCATTTCAAATCTCAAAGTTAATAGAAGAGAAAAAAGTAAGACTCACCGAAAGATAACGCAGGCTACAACATAAAATCCCTCTTTTTCTCAAAATATTCCCATATACCAGCAGAAGCAACGCCAAGAAAGTTTAATGGTACTTTGGGATGTAAGTGCTTTCCCCCATCTATCTAGTGCGTTGGTTTGGTAAATAACCTCTAATGTGGCTAATTTACTTTGCACCATTGACATATGCTTGACATTTAAGGATAACTGCTTTTCTTACTGCACTGCAAAAGGACAGTATTTGCATATTATCACTGTTTTACAGAAAAAAAATATAGAAATTAAAGTTTATTCAAAGTCACATAATAAATCACCTTAAAAGTCTGGCTTGGCATCTACCTTTGGCAGCCTCACTGGAAACTGGAAAATACAAACTTTCCCTTCCCCAGACAAGTTTGAAAGGGACGGCTCGTTTCATAGACTCCAGCCCTGTACTGCAGGCAGTAATGGCAAGTAGACCTCTGATAAAATTACCACATGTCACTTGGAAAGCTTATTCAGATTGGATGACTTTTCCTGCAACTCTGTAAGTGCAGAAAGTCTTATACCCTGCCACGGGGATATGAATTTTGGCAGTTTTGACCTCTCTCCTTTTTTTTACTGTAATGCAGCTTAAAATGTGGAATTTTTTCCACCACTATTATTATGTGCTGCATGAAAGCAGCACTTGGAGATGCCGATCAGGACCCTGTGCCACTGTGCAAACGTTTCGGAAGAGCCAGTTCTGGGCATCAGCCTAAATCCCCGAGTCTGCGAGGGATGGCCCCTCGGCAGAGCCGGCAGCTGGGACAAATCCAGTGTCTGTAATGGAGCTCTTTGTCGGGACAAAGAGCCTTTCAAGGCCACGATACAAGACTGAGCCATAAGCAAAACAAGTGAAGAAAGAAAAATCCTAATGTACTTTATTTGTACAAGATGAAGACATGGTTTAAAGGAGTGGCTTTGCTGGCCATGTCTTTGTGATGCTCTCGCATATGGGATCTCAGATAAAAGATCCTGTGTCCAAGATACAAGAAGCAATTTCAATATCCGCCTTTTTACCAAGATCCAAATCAGGCACTGAATAGAAAACACTAGCTTTATTTCTTGTATTTTAAACTCACTGGGTAGGTTGTCGGCAGCCTGTTTGAAAAATACATCATTCAGAACCACAAACGAATTTTTATTCCAAGGCAGTTTGTTTCTTGCAGGGAGTGCTTTCTGCAGCACTGCAATCCCAGGTTCGGGGGTGAACAGCACTTTTTCCAAAAGAAAAGGAGCGGCAGATTCATCGGCAGGTTCCTGTGCCCTCTGCCGGCTCCCCGAGCTGAAAGCACCGCGCTCGCTCGGATCAAACACAGGCGAGATGAAATTGTCAGGATCTGAAGGCGGCATCTTAAAATAATATTAGAGAATCCAGCCAAGGCCTCTCTGCACCTTCGCAAGAAAATGCTTAGATTCCATGAGCTACAGAGACATGCTCTTCTACTTCCATTTTTTAATCTTTTTTTTTAATTAGATGCCGCTCTCAATTTGGTAATTTTTTTTTTCATATGTTAGATTTTTAAGGAGAACACCGGGTGCCTCCTCATCGGTCAAGTGGGCTCCTGTGCCACCTGCTCCAGGTCGATGGCTAACGCCGGCGGGAGCGGATGGGACCGTACTCAGCTGCGAGTGACCCGCGCCAACGGGAGCCAACAGTCCTGGTTATCGCATTCCTGGTGCTGAGCATCTGGGTGCATTAGCCCGGACACCGGTACACGTCCGGAGAGAACCCTCTTGCAAACGGTATGTAAGAAAACATAGGAACACGGCATCCATGAAATGCTGGAGAAGGACCAGGCTGACTCAACGAAAGCACAAGGACCCCAGTGGAATGGCCTAATGGCTGTATCAAATTATCACAACCTTATCAAAGGCCCATTATTTCCCTTCAGCAAGGCCAAGGACCATTTCTTCAAAAGCATGCCAAAAAAAAAGTTTTTCACATTTACCATGTGAATTTCTTTTACTGCTTTTTGGCTTAAGGTCCTAAGGAAAATATAGTGGGAATTTCAAGGCTGGCAAACATGTACTGGGAGGGAAAAAAAAGGAAACAATAATAATCCAAAACAAAACATTTCACAGATGAACCATTAAGAGCTTCCCAAAATACTACTGCAACTTGTTTCAATTATGACTTAGCCACAGGCATATATCATTTTGTCGTCTTCTCAGTACTATTTAAAAAAATTTCCAGACCTACTGGAACAAAATTAGGCTATGGGCATGGAAATAAAATTAGATAAACATCATCAAACCATTACAGATGCTACCTGTGCCACCAAGTTTTTGATGGGACAGTAAGAAATGAACCCTGAAAGATCTAGTACTTATTAGCCGTCTTTGAGAATTAGCTGCTGTGTATATTCCATGTTATTCAATTCATCCTGAAGTATAAACCTAAACCAAAACATCTCTTACAAGCGTCATGGAAGTTTCTACACTCAGCAGAAACGTCACAACTCATCACTAGTAATTGATGTTGATGGATTTAAGGAAAGCCTTTAACCTTGCCCTTTTATTACAGATCTTAACCCAGAATATGGAGCAAGAGAAAAGTATTTCAGAAACTCAACTAGTGACTTCTGGTTATGACTAAAGGATTAGGAAAATGTCTTCAAGTATCAAAATTGCTTTACATTAAACACAGAAAGTCTACAAAGAGAGCAAATGTTGTGCCTTATTGCAAGCAATGGGTGAAGATACAGGGAAACAAGCATTTGCTTACAAGATTTAGTAAAGATTTGGAGGAAACACATCCGAAACGTGCTGGGCTCAGTGTGCATGTGGAGAAGACCTCATCCACTCCTATGCTGTGGCCATTTCTGCAGGGTTTCCAGCAACTGAGGGCCCTTCATCTCACCCCCTGTTTGAATATTTAGTTGGCTGTGCCCATTGGAATTGTTTAATGATGTTTTATGCAATGTGATATTTTAATTTCTTGTTATGACCCACATAGGAAATAACCTGCTGAACACATATTTTGCTAGAATAATACTTTTTCCACAGCTTTTTGAATAGCTCAACATATGGGACATTGCTTTTTCACATAAAGAACAATTTATATACTTCAGATAGGGAACTACAAACCAAAACTACTGTTAAAATACAGTCAAGAAGAGGAGCACAATAAAAATAAATCTACTAGATAAAATATTACATTATTGATGCATTTTAATTTGCATAAATGAAATGTAAAAGCGCCCCCCATGACTTTCGTGTTCACCTCTGCATCCAGGACTGCCCATGTTTACTGCTTATTAGAAGGGAAGAGAATCTGTTTGAGGGTTATGCTCTGCTAAGGGCAACTTAAGCACTAAAAGTAGGACGGATCGGACAGAAGTGATTTCCAGAGTCCCTGGGAAGGCTGTTTCAACAACAGGACTAACCATTGAGGAATAAAGAGACCCAGGGCTCTCTTGGACAGATAAACTGTGTGTAAGGAGAGCAACGTGTGATGTAGAGCTTTGCACACACAAAATTGGGGAGCAGGGCATCGGACACACTACACCAGAGACATACATAGGTCAAGGCACCCAGATGTGATACCACAGACAGGCGTCTGGTTCCCTAAAGCTGACATTGTTAAATAGTGTGCACTTCTTCCTGGATCTTGCACAGATACATCATTTTCTCTTCAGGCTCAAAACAGTCCAAGAAATGTATTTTCTCAGGTGTTTATCTAAACAAACTCAGTTTCTTGAAGAGAAGCAGGTTTTCTTGCCATTGGATATGGCTAGGAAAAAGGAACAATACGGAAAACACCTGGACCAGACAGAGATGGATCTGAAAGGAGGAAGAGCTAACCAGAATCACTGACTGCTGCCTTGGAGGAAAGCATATTTGAGAAAAAGCAGTTCTAATAGATTTACTGAAATCGTTCTGTATTATTTTGGGACCTACTCATCCTTACAGCACTACAAATATCACCATTCAAACCATTTTATTGATTTTATATATTAAGGTTGCTTTTTTACAATAGCAGGAATGCCTCAGCTTGCTTAAAATGGTCCACAAACTCTTTTACAATTAAGAACTACTTTTCTTCAGATTAGTCTAATGTAAGGTCCAATGACTGGTAATACTTATAAATCTTCTTTTAGCAGCTGTAGAGGCAGAGCACAAAAATGGGTACCCTAATTTCTGTGTATGGTAGTGTATTCTCATAAGGTCAAGAAAAGGAAACATTTTAACATGGTCTCACGGAGCTCTACCAGGAGTTTTCTGTCCTTGAATATTGCAGAGAGAAAAAGCCATGCAAGCATCACACTCTTCCAGATTCCCGGAGCAAAAACTGTTTTGCAGCTATAGAAGGGAGATAAATTCAAATGATTCATAAAAGTTTACTGGAAAAGAGCAATGTAATTTTGCCTCTTTGTACCATGACTAAAGTTGAAAATAGCAAAATCCTGCTTCAATCCACCTTTATTTTTTACGGATATTAAAACTTGCTGAAGTTCCAGGCCCTGGATTCAGACTGCTTGGCTTAATATCTTTGATAAAAACACAATATTGTTACAACGAAGCCAGCTTGCAGCAAACAAACCAGGAAAACAGTATGTTAAAGATAAATTAGTCTGCACTGGCAGCAGAAAAGCTACTCTTAAAAGAAAACAAGACATGCACATCATCTTACTTCCTCTGGTTTGGACGCACCTTATCTCGGCCAGTTCTTTTACCCTGAAACCACAGGTGAGACACACTTTATTTATTCATCCCAAACTGAGTGGAGTGTTACTGAAGTTACAGTGTGTTACACTGCAGAGTCTCTTGGAATTTGGCACGTGCTTTTTGGAAAACATATCTCAGGTTTTGCAGTACAAATGTGTTCAATTTATTTTTCACCTACGTGTAACAATTGGTCTTTTAATTACGTCCTAACGAGGAGCGTGAAGCGAAGACGCAAAAGAAGTGATTCAGGGAATAGTAATCCATTATTGCACCAAATTTTCAACTGCAGCAAATGTTCTCATTGAGTCTTTTCAAAACTTTCTATCTGATTTTTTACTGTGAAGACAATCTAATAGGACAAAACAAGAAATCTGAATGTTGGCTCTTCTGCCCTCTGGTTATTATCTATAGTTCAGAAACTTAAGAATTACAGAGCAAAAAGACTGAATCAGACATTTTTCCCATTAGCCAATAAATAAATAAAATTTGTGAAGAATTAAAAAAAAATAAAAATCTACACAATTCACATTCCTACCCTCAATCTCTTTAGGGCAATGAGCTATGTTATGTTAGTGCTTTAACACCTGGTATCGCTCGCCTTCATTAATTCTCTTCTGCCGCTGTTTGCAACATTCAGCTCAGTAAGACTGGCTTTGTTCCCATCAGGAAAATGAACACGGGGTTCCAAAACTGCCCCAATCTGCAGCCACACCCTGCCACCCTCCCAGCACAGCTTCAGAAGGGAGAAACCCACGTATTCCTCATGAAAAAATATTCAAGCCAACAAAAGGCCTTGCGACGTGCGGTTCACTAGAGGATGTATTTCTCAGTTGTCAAGGCAACTCGCTCTTAGCAAGTTCACAGATGCCCAGTGGGGAGATCTACCGGTAACAAATTTTCAAGAGGAGAAAGTGAAAAATGAAAAAAGTATTTAACAACAATGCTGAATTCCCAACACACGTGCGGAGGTATACACACAAACAGCACACACCGCTTCTGTCTGGAAACAGCACGCTTATCGCCACGTTTCCTCTGTTACTTATTGGCTCCACTGACACCTACCGGGAAAAGAAATTGAGAGCTCTGTTCCCGGCAGCCGAGTCTCCTCGAAACTCACAGCTCCGCTTCGCGTTACACACCAGCACCCTCTCCCCACCCAGCACCGACCGCTTTGCCCATCAGTCTCATTCCGCTGTAAATCGCAAATGAAGGATGTGAAAACAGAGAGCAGCACTGGCTTCAGTCTCCATTGCAAAAAATCACAATTTTGACAGCATGAGGGTCAGCAGTCTAAGGACTGACTGAGCAGGCTTCATCTCGGATCCCAAGACTTCCTTGAGATCCATGAAGCTGGAATGTCCTCTTGCCAGGATTCAATCCCTCTGAAAAACTCTTAAGAAAACCGCCGCCACAGGTCCTCATCAGTTCTCTGCTAGATCCCAACATGCTCTTCAAATATCACCAGGTGATGGAACAACCCATCTCGCGCGAGCCTGCCTTGTTCCCAGCATTTCTGTTCCCAATTCTTGAATTAACCCATAGCAGAGCTGCAGGTAACACTCTGCATATCACTAAATGGCAAAACGGGTGGTGAGAAGCAAGAAAAGGAACAGTCTTGATAATAAAGTTCCAGTTTCACTATTAGAGCCCAGGAGGCTTTGGCTGCAAACATGTAATTAAGGCTCAGTTCTGTCTGTCGCTACCTGGACCCTACACAAGACGCATCAGAGCAGCTCAGAGCCCAGACCAACCACAGAAGATGTCACTGGCAGGGCTGGCAAAACTCATACTGAGGGCGTAAAAAGAGGAAACTGAAATACTTTAGCTGAGTCTCGAGGAAGGACAAAAAGGCCTATTCAGGCTTCCAGTCATGAAAGCTCAGTGGGGATTTTGATCAAGAGGTTAAGCCGTTAGCAAGCCTTTAATAAAGTAAATAAATCCAATAAATTTCAAGTCAAAATCTGGAAGAAAAAAACTCTCATTCACCGAAATGTTCTCCATCATTGTGGCAGCTTGTTTCTTACATTACTGCATTTCCAATTCCATGTAATTATAGATGCTATGAAGGACTATCAATTTCCTAGTTTATACAACTTAATTATCAGGATGCTGAGAATTTGAAGTGAGAAGAGTCCATTTCTAAGCCCCAGCAAGACCTAATACTTCACCAGACTGAGTTTTAAGCTTAATATCATAACCTAATGCAAGCTTATAATTCATTAGCGTAGAGTTTTGTAGTCATGGAAACAACACAGAACAGAGAAAGTTGGAGCCTAAGCCTGGGATGATTTAGCACCCAGCAGCTCCAGCCAGAGAGGGGTCGGCCGGGGCGTTACATCTTGGCCCAGCCTGAGCTCACGTCCTTGTTGCAAGTCAACGGAGGGAAGGAACTTCCTTGGCCATTTTACCCGTTTCCCTACAAAACATGTGCTGAGCAACCTGGGGAGATGCTTTTGCATGAAATTTCCAGTGAAACAGAACAAAAGACACGGTCTCTGGCCCTTGTGCTTCTTCCCTTGGCTTATCAAATGCTTATGAAGAAGGAGGCGACACATGGCTTTTCCCCACCTTACTGTGCACTCTCACCCATTCTTATTGTTCCTTTCAAGAACAACTAACTAATGAACTAAATTACAGAAATGTATTGCACTAATGAATGTATACGCACATATTTATCCATCTAGGAAGGAGCGCGCTTGGATTAGACGGCAGCAGACTGAAGATGCCAACACGAGACAGCGCAACACAGCACGACCCACCCGTCCCAGGGAGATGCACCGTTCCGCCGACACTGGCAAGGACTCAGGAGGTTTACATGGATCGTTTTTCAGCCAAGTATTCCTTGGTGAAATTGCACTCTAGCAAAACTTCTTTGCAGCAAGGAGAACACTGAAAATACGCAAATAAGCAGAAAGCTGCACTCTTGTATTTATTTTCATGATGGCGATGTCACTGTGGTGAATTATGACGTAATTAGTAAAAAATGCAATATATAAAAATGGAGTAAAATGCATTTTTACTTCAATAGCTAAAATAGTTATTGAAAAAATAGCCAGAAAAAAATTCTTATCTATCTCATTGCTAGTAAAAAGGCATGAAGGCAAGCAGGATGTTTCATAAAAATAGAAATGGGGAGGGTAACAGAACTCTGTCTGGGAGTTATGTATGGACTACTTTATGTCTTTAGTTTACTTTTCCCCTCATTTCCTTTCCTTCTCCCCTTAAACTTGGGTCATATGTATTCTTTTGGTTGGTAATAGTAAATTTATTTAAAGGATTTGCCCGAAAAAATATTTGTGCCATATGCGAAAAGGCTTAAAAATGCCTTTTTGCAGAAAGCACGTCCAAGAACAGAGGAAAGCCCAGTGCTGAAGCCCACCCACCTCCTGCACTGCTGTGCTCATCACACAGGAAGGATGGTACCAGGGTGTCCATGAATTCATATGGGTTATGAATAACAGAAGAGAAAGCTGTGTGTCCCAGAAAGAATTCTGGAATTATTTTGTCTAATCCTAGCACGAGCTGTGTGTTTGGAACCCATGCCTTGCAGGTTCACAAAATTCATGACATAATTCAACTTAGTGACTCACCATGGAGGTCCATTTCTCCCACCTAGCGTATAAAGCAGCCGAGGATGGAGGCAGGTAATTACAGAAGTCATGAGGGACCCGAAGGTAGAGATGAAGTGCGCAATATAAAGGGGAGCAGAGGCAGTGCTCGCTTTTACAGCTGCAAATTATTAGATATTTTGATTAGGGGAAAAACTATCATCAGTGCCAGTTAAAAATCTTGACTAAAGGGCTGTATCAAAAATGTTACAATAAATTTTCTCAAAACAGCAGTTTAATTCAACGGGTCTGCATCTTTCTAAATACATACATACAAACAATTTGCATTATTTCGTTTCTTTCAGGACTTTTGCTACAGCCAGCTTTTCGCTTTGGGAGCTATTCTCTGTTCTTTACTGACCCCTTGTGGTTTCTAACTCCGAGGAGAAATTATTTTCTCAAACTCAACATTACGTTAAAATGATGTTTACTTAGAATAAAGGCAATACGAGAATCCTTATGGACAATACAACAGTTTAATATACCATACAGCATCTCAACAGAGCTGCTTATTTTGGGGGGGTGGTGGTGGTTTATAATAGCATTCCCTATTCAATTTTTTTTATTTTTTTTATTTTTTTTTTTTTTACTTTTTTGTGTTGCTGTATAGAAGTTAAAACTGTATGAAGTACTCGAATACATGATTTCTAAAAAATCCCCACATTTGCCAGGCACAAGGTTAAGGTAACCATATCCCCTAGAAAACGTAGACAATGAAGTCAAATAACTATGAAAGACATAATTTGAAAAGGGATATATTTATCCTAGGAATAGGAGTTTCAGGGGATATAGCCCTGGACAAGGGCTGTCTGGCTGTGAGCAGTGAAATCTAGAGAGGGAAGAGTTTCCAGTTACCCGTTTGGCACTGTCAACATGTTTAATCTGTTTAATAATCCTGTGGCCACCTGAGTCTACTTTGTTTTCTGCCTTTATTGCCAAACACGCCATCCCCTGCAACAGAGCAGTGTCTAACTAGACGAAATGTAATTAAAGAGCCTGCCTAGGAATAATATTCAAGAATTCTTGCAGAAATAATCCTGTGGTAGTGGTAATAAAAAACCCAAACAACAAATACGACGCTAGAACAGCAAATCCCTAAATGTCAAAAAAAGAACTGCTTTTATATATGCTCCATTTTTTAATTATACAAATTACTGCTAATTTTCAAGAATAAAAAAAACCTAGAGAGCAGAATTTGCTTTTAAGCATAAAACTCATCTCAATATGGACAAAAAATAATAAAATTCTGTTCTAAAATAATCTTTAAGGACTTCTGTTCTACCTGATCTTAGCGCAAATCCCTGCCATCAAACACCACAGCCATGAAATGCTGCAGACCAGGACTCGTTTTAAAACCTTGGGATTCTGTATCCAAGACTTAACATGCTCTGGAATTATTTAACACACACAAACACGCACACACAAAGATGCAGGTGTTTTCTGCATGATGGTGTGAAAATAATCTATTTGAATATACACTTTGCTGGCGGAACAAAAGCTGCATAAATGCGTGCTCCTTCCCAGTATCTGGTAATTTGTAAACAAGGATTTATGCTGTTTGACCTTGCTCACAGCATTCTCAGAATTTGCTCTGATATTATAAAATCATTTTTGTACGTTTTACTGGTTTCTAGCTCAGAAGCGTTACACTGTCCTCAGGAACACAGCCTTCCCCCTTCATCTGCTCCTGCTCTTTCCCTTCGATTCCAACGCTGGAGACTCGGGAACACAGCCTCCCCAGCGGTCCCACATAAACTCATTACTTACAAAATGCTTTCCAAGGCCACGCTAACGTCAGTGGTGATGAGCTTGCAGAATGCAGCGTGTAGTGACGCTTCGGAGCTTAGGTTAGTGATGCTAAGTCACTGTCAGCAGCAAGCAGCGGGGGGGTTTGTAATAATTTAGAGAGAAAAGACAGACAATCAACATGGAAGCATTTTTTCCACAAAAAAAAAAAAAAAAAAATGGAATTCTTGAGTCTCCTCTTCACATCAGAACAGAGTGCCAACTTTCTGTGTTGGAATTCATGTTTATAATTCACAAGGACTAAGCATGAATTTTGCCTATGAAGCAGCAGCCGTAGGAGACTGTTCAGCTCTTTTTTTAGGTGCGCTCCTATGATGGAAACACGAACTGACCAAGGCCTTTTGTCAGTACTTATCGGTGCGCTTCAAGGTCTGCCTTTTACAAGGAAGTGACAACACGATGTTAGACATAACTTCGGATTTATCCCAGATGCGTTTTTTTTAGGGTAGCTTTTGCTCTGGTTTAAAATACATTTAAACAGAGAAACTTGCAACTTCCCCCCACGAAACAAGTTTCATCAATGAAACCACCATGTGATTCTATTTTCAAACAAGAGGTACAAAGGATTGAGGAAGGGTAGTCCTCTTCTCTACAGGCTTTTCTGAGATTGAGATACCAGACAAAGAATCAAGGTTAAGAAAAAGTAAGTTACTGATTACACGACAAACGAGTATTGCATTAGGAAATATTTGGCAATGGCAAACGGTCTTATTCTTTGTTTTTCTGGTTCAGTATTAAAACATTTGGTAAAATCATGCATTAATAATATAAACAACTCTTCAAAAATAAAATTTGATTCTAAAATTAAGCATTTTAAGCTTTAACATATAAACTGCTCTAGGTCAACTTGAATTGTAAAAATACAGAAGATAATAATGGCTTCAATAACCTTAAATTCTTAAAACAGTTTACAGCACAGGAGCTTCAAATTTTAATTGTAACTTAACCAATGCATGAAACTGAAAGTGTGAGTTGTGTCGGTAACCTTTGCCCTAATAAAGCAAGATAATTTGTTAGAGATACATGCAAATAAAAAGTCCACACATGTATGTTCTCAATACTGATATGTATCTTCCATGGCAAGGACTCGGTGATGTGGTGATCCGTGAAAGAAGCAAAATGGGAAATAAACAGGTGAATTGGTATTTCTGGTATCAGAGCATCTGTGCGTATGGGTTAACATCTCTTATGATATAGTATACTCCAGCTAACATACAGCAATATATGTAGTATATTATATCATAAAACATGCATGCTATGTTATGCAAATTTATCTATTTAAATATACAGTGAACACGAGCATTACTTGATCTGTGGAAGTTATTTAAAGTTCCATGAGTGTCTTTCAAATTAAAGATGCACCATTTTCCATTTTCCATGAGAAGGCGGCATTCATTTGGCTAATTCCTTCGAAAGGAAAGGCAGCCTGCATTTGCTGAGGTTTGATGGCCCCTTTTTTGTAAACAAACTTCTAATCTGGGGAGTACTTTGCAACAAATTATTGAAGGTTCATACTTCAATTTTTTTTTATCAATTAGAAAAGCTTAAACTGGGGAAAAACCAAGTGCATCCTTAAAACACGGTGAGAATGAAATTGAATTTAAACTTCAAACACTGGTAGAGAAGGTTGTGTGAAGAGAAAGGTGTAGGAGAACACCAAGGAGAAAACTACCTTGAAGAAGTGGATATTTACATGACAGTCCTGGAAAAGACAGCAGAGGGAGAAACACTGCTTCGTTAGTAAAGGGCTGGCAAAGCAAAGCAACAACAATTAGTAGCAGAAGTAAACAAATAAAGACACAGCAGCGAGAATACAGAAATGGACACATCTGTTATGCACGGAAAAAAATCACGAGAAAGAAATCACGGCGTTAATCACCCCCGCAGCAAGGAGCAGGGTACAGCACAGCACAATGACGTACAGGTCCCCACGCAACTGCTCGTCAACGACCACCGCACCCTGTGCGTACATACGCTTCATGCGTGAAACATTCCCAATGGCATCAAACCACGGCAATGCACAAAGCTAAACGTATGTATAGATGTGTGTAGTCCAGGCTCTTAACAACTAATGAGCGCTGTAGAGGGGTGACAGCACAAAAGGCGGGGGGGTTTTGCCTTGTTTTGTGACAAGCATTTAACTTTATGTAAGAGATAAAGAAATCCCTGTTACCAATATGATTTTCTACATACGTTCTTCACCTTAAATCACAAGACATAGACTGAGAAAAGCCTTACTGATATCACAAGCTGATACGAACTGAGACCAGAGATGTATGTCATCTGGCAAAGAAATTTCAAGTTCTCTAGTTTCAGATATGGTAAGTGGATGGGAAACCTCCAGATAACTGCATATGGGAATTCCCCATGCCAAACTATGGTATAGAACAGATGGAGACATCTAACAGCATCCCTATAATGCTGCAAACTATTCTCTAATGATTAAATACGCACAATTTAAAAATAGGAACGAGTGCCACGGCCAAAAAAAATCAGCTCTTCTTTTTATATCTCTATATGCATAATGAGCGTGGATTGATGTGCCAGTGATATTTTGGCTGGTCATAATTTCAGTGTAGCTCAGCGTCAGTTTCCTGAAAAGCAAATTTAATCTTTTCTTTTACAATCTGAAGTGTCAGCAACATTATTTCTATTTTCCATGTCACCTTTGCTGAACTGCCTGAAGTAACAGTTATTGCTTCAAAATGGGAACGCATACTGGTTAGACACAGATATGGTAGGGACTGTATCTTTTATTTATTTAAAAAAAAAAAGGAAAGAGTAAAGTTAACTGCAGTGTAACAGCTCTGGGGCAAAACCATCCTCATCCTTCAAAGACTTAAAAGAAACATCTCCTTCACAGCCCTTACAGGACTTTACACAGAGACTAGAAGAATTTAACTCACAAATTAACAAAATCACAAGCTCCTCTACAGTTTTTTTAAAATGAAACTATCGTATTCCTTTAGAAAACTCATTGGGTTCTTAAGCTACTGAAACAGTCCCTGCAGGCTTCTGCTAAGGCCCCGGCTATGCAACTGCAGCCTGTTTACCCAGCCTCCAGCCCTGAATTAAAGCTGCTCCAGGATGTCTGGCCCATTGATTAAAGGACAGAAAGAAAATGCCCTTTCGACCTAAAAATGCTTTGAGTATCAGAAAAACGCCAAGTTTATGCAGTAAGTACTGTCCTTCTTTCCAATAAAGCGGCCAGAAACTGCTTTAAAAAATACAAAACTAAAGGGAGTGTCAAAGATCGAAGAAATGCAGTGCTTGCAGTGAAACAAACTGAAATGATGTGCTGATGTTCAGAAAGGGAATGATAGATAAATGCAAGAGGTTCCTTTAGCGTTAAGACTACAACAACATTGAAATGCATCAGAAAGCTTTAACTGTGCTTTGAAATCTGCAGACTTTTTCAAATACCACTTAATACCAGCTGTACTGCCACAAGGAGAGGCTTGATGGGGTAAATAAACGTTAGCTCTGTATGCAACAGATATATATACAGACTGAGATAGGTTACTTCTTCATAAATTCATGTCTGCAGGAGGATTAACACACATTTGGTCAAACTAAATGCTGTCCTGCATCCTGGAGGAGTTTGGTAGCACACCAGAAGCAGAAATATCTACAGCTCCTGCGTCACTGGAGAGGTTCTAGGTATTTATAACCAAGCCTGGTGTCCAAGCACCACATTGTTCCTGTTCTTATCTTTAAAATGCTAAGGCATTTTAAAAGACCTTTTCTTTAGGATCATGATAACAGTTATGTTTAGAAGCACTGAGATGTCACCAAAATGTCACCACTGACTGTACACTTCCAATTTCCAGATACAATATTTACCCTGTTCTGAACTCTGTTTCCTCTCTCCTTACGTTTCGATCTGCTTAGTCTGCAAAAGGAAACTGTAGGTCTCGCTTCTGCACAGCCTTCATCAGCGATTCCATGAGCACGAAGCAGCTGAAAACGTAACTCAAGTGATGATAAACTGAGAAGAGCCGAAATAACAGCACGGGGTGCCCAGTGCCACCAGCTCCAGTCCCTGGGAAACACCACAAAGCTGGACCATCTCGCTTCTTGGCCGCAGAAAAAGCCCATCAGGCAAGCGGCCCATAATAAATAAGAGCTGCTCCTGGATGGTTTAGCTGATACCTGGGTCAATCCCAGAAAGGGGAGACTGGAAATAAAGCATACAACCAGTACAGCCACTTTCCCTGGGAATGCTGCCTGGCCGTCCCACTACACGCGGGTTTACGGACCTGGACCACAATGTCATCCAGTAGATGAAAATGGTACCTGCTTTTCCTAACGCTGACTGGTGATTAATTTGCAGAAAAACTCCTTATCTGAATAACTTCATGTTACTATGGGGTGATTTTATTGTTATTCACTTAATTCTTAAGTGCAATGGTACAAAACTAGCAGCCAAGAAAAGCCACTCGCACCTGATGTCTGGGCTGAAATCTCTAACACAACCACCGTTCGATCCACAGCGGCCACAGCGGTAGATGTGGATGTACGTCCCCAAGGAAGCACCTCCCAGGGTCCACCAGAATGGTCCCACACGGATCCCCATGGCGGGGACAGTGTCTGAGCTCTCTCCCAGAAACTAAGGGAACGATGTTGTTCTACTGAGAGAGAGCTCACTCGGAGAGCTATGCTAAAGGAAATAATTAGAATAAAAGAAGATGTCTCACATCTTAAGAGTATGGTCCTCCTTAAGACCAGGCGGACCGTTACAAATCTTCCCCACAGATGCCTTAAAATGACGATTGTAAGAGCATTAACCTATTCCCTCGTAACAACTTGCTTGGGTCACTTCAATTACTAAAGCTGACTGTAGTAACTGATTGCTCCCATCACTTAATATACCTTGTACTTGGGAAATGTATCCACATGCAAGGATTATTGCTACTCTGTTCTTTTTTAATTAAAAAAAATCATTGATATGGACCATAACAGCTGCTTTATTTTTAATAACATTTTCCATGATGGTAATGTGGAAAGAAGGGGACAGACAGAATAATTAACCTGCATACTTTAAACCAGTATTATTCTATTATTATTCTAAGGTCATATTTAAGTATCGAGAAGTGCTTTACTAAGCAGCAAATTACAGGAAACAGGGCCTGACAAAACTGAAGTAATTTCCTACAATAGAAGTTTCAGAATTTGCACAATTTCTTTTCCCCAGATAAAAAAACCAGAACAATGCCCTAAATGGCAAAAACATACCGCTCAAATCATAACCAGGTATTAAAAATGCAATGAGGCAGCATTTTCTCAATATTCTGCTTTTTTCTTTGACTTGCAAAATACCGTAACAGGAAAATAAGTATTTAACCAACAGTAGACATTGCAGTTAAAAGACTTGCTAGTTTGGGTCCGTGGAGCCACTTGGGGCTGTGGGGAGTTCCCATGGCAACCTCAGCACGGACAATTATGGAGCAGCTACAATTATTCTGAATGAGTCTGTTGAGGACGGAGTTTCGTTTTGAGATGGCCACAAATAATGGCATTCCGGAGAGAAAATTCACAACCAAAGGTTAAAACCAAATGAAAAACAGTGACAGATTTTATCCTGCCTCCACTTCCTACAGGAGTATATTTTTATCTCTAAATATTAATAATGATGTATCATCTGTAAATCACTGAAGACAGATTTGTTCATACTGCTAAATGAGCAGATAATTGATTCATAAGCCTTAGTGATAGGTGAGAGCCAGAAAATATGTAGATTGATTAAAGTTCGTTGTATAGAAAATACTGCACTGCACTTATGCATAATATACCTTAATTTCCATATGCTGTACAACTTCATATAGATAATACACAGACGGTATATAAAAAGAAAACTCCTTATAGTAAAGTCTATAGATGCTTAGCGAGGTCACTGCATGATACCTTTAATGAAACCAGTGTCCTCAACTCTTCTCTTTCTTTTCCAGCTGGGTCCCACTGGTTGGAGGGGATCTAAAACTACTGGGCACAAGTCAGGTGTTAATTTTTCAGCTGCTTTAGATCTGGCAGAATGAGCCAAGAGGAAACTTTTTCTCGTGACAAATAGCTTTTGCTGTTCCATTACAATTGTAAGTGAGGAGAATGTTTGAATCTAGTATTTGTTTACTTATTTATAATCTTGTATAGCTATTTTATGGTAGATTTACATTGAATGAATGACTTAAAGAATCTGTGCCAAAAATCCAGTAAATAAAGCAGCATACCAATGAGATTTGTGTGACTAATAACCACATTTAAATAAAAGTCTGGGTTGCTAAAGTGGAGCTTTAGGATGTGATAGGATTGTGTAAACACTTTGAAATCAATGAGAGCTTGAGGCCAAATCTTAAAGACGTCTCTCGAACTATAGGTGCAGGCAGATATTTTAAAAATTCTCATTGATGTAAAGGGGAAGTAGCTCCTAAGAGCTCTTGGAGATTCTACTGCGCACAGTTCTAAACTTTAGTCAAAAGGGCAAAGCCCGTTTTAAGTATGCCTTAGGCTTTTTTTTTTTTTTTTTAAGACCAGAAACAGGTTTCGGAAATTTCACATCTATCGGTTCTCTGATCTTTTAACAACCTGAAAATATTCTTATTCTTTCTTAGTATGAAGCAATGAAATTCTCACCCTAAAGTTTCTCTGTTCTGGCATAGCTTAGGTTTGTATATAGTTCTTTACTCTGAAGACCATCATTATTCATTTTACGTATTTGGTATTAGTAATGCAATACTTTTGTAGAAATTGTTGTAATTTTGTACTCAAAATTAAATCAGAGCAGCTTAGATATCAATCACACTGTCATATACTGAAAAGCAGACCAAGCACCCCAAATGTAGACTTGATTAGCAGCACTCCGAAGTTACTCTTCTCTATAAACTGATAAAGGAGAAGACAGCCCAGTGTGACCTCTCGGTCTATCTATATTCTTAATCTTCCTGACAAACACACTCCCCTAATAAAATGTCAGTCAAGATCTGCAATCTTCTTCCTGTAAGGTTTCAAAGCTGATTTCAGAACAGTGGAAATATTTATTTAGATGATGTCATTAAATCACAAATAGCAGCATATCTCTCAGTGCTATCTCCTTGTTCCTTAGTGTAGGGTACCTAAAATAAAATGACTATGCGAGCCAAGATACAAACGATAAGAAAAATAACGTAAAAGATGATCGCAGTCAGCACCACTGATGTACCATACCAGAATAGCTAATAAGTTAAATACCACCGTTCAGACATCTGTGCTGTTAATTTTTATATATCACAGTAATTCCCCTTGGAATCAAGTAAGAACATTACTTGGAGGATGCTGCTTCCCTCTGTTCCTTCTCACAGCAGTAAACTTTGAGAGAGAGTAAGAGGTTGACCCTAAATCCTTTTCCCATGTAATACTGCCATTACACTAGCCTTGGTCTAGTTATAATTACACATTTTGTTTGGCTACCAGTATTCCCATATATCGTCACCAAGTTTTAAAGCTGTTCATTATGCAACTCTGTAAGCGATATTCCTGGAGACACTGTGTTCACTGGAAACCTATTCCCTTTCCTTGATTAATTCAGACCACTAAAATAGCATCAACCAGGCTACCTCCAGAACAGGGAAAACCTCAAATACCCAGTGCTGAGCCTGAACTAATTAGACTCTGAGACAGACTAATTATTTCTGAGGCAGAGCTGACCCTACGTGAAGCTGCTGTTTCTGGGACCCAGCCCAGTAGCTTTACAGGATGCAACCTCTCAGGATTTCTCCATGACTTCATTGCAGGACACAGATAAACCCCGACTGTTCATTCTGCAACCAATGGATTTACAGGAGGCTTAAGAAAAAGCCCTGAGAGATTGTAAATTCAATATGCAAACAAACTGCATATAACAACTGACATTTTAAAATGGATAATTTTAGTGACTTGCCTTTGTGCTGTCTCTGTCCTGAGAAAAACCAGATTTCCATACCTGTATCCATATCCACATATACATATCCACCCAATTCCAGACTCTGTATATCGCACAGAGACATGAAAGGGGTGAAAAGAATTACTTTTGACACTGTTCTTTCTAGGGAGACTGAAAAGTAAATATGATCTTGAATAGAAAATGACCTAGTGCAGCGAAATAAAAATCACACTGGTCAGATCACAACTGTAAAGAAAGGAAAATGAAATGGAGATTCAAATACTTCTCAAATGTATAACAAAAAATCATAATTCATGCTGCAGACAAAAGTATGGTAGCTGATTCCAAATGTGTTCAGAAGAAATTGATGCACCTTTTCTTTTTCTTTCTTGAAAGTTGAACATATGCCGTTTTTCCTCACTTTCTTGGGTTAACCCATCTTTTATAATAACAATGTAGAATTCTGCCTGATGGTGAACATAAAAAATTGCCATTTCAGGTTGAAAGGAACAGGCGTAAGTGTTCGTTTATGCACGACAGGTACATTAATTACTTTCCGGACAAACAGCCAGATTAAAGTTGCAAACATTCCACCAGAAAAAAGAAAACAATATCGTAGATTGAAATATTTCAAATTCAATATTGCATATGCAGCCGGAAGGAGTAGTCAAGTCAGATGAGCTGAATCCAGTACAGCCATTAACAAAACACCTCCCTCCCCAAACTTTTCCTTTCCTGTTCCTGGGTTTAACGACCAGGAAGTCTTTAGCTGTAATATCAGCTGTAGTTGTCGGAAGAGGCAGAATTGCTGGCTAAGACTGCTCATTAAGAAACAACCCCTTTGCATGGCACGGGGAGACCATGCTCGTGACTACCAACCACTCCAACGTGCACCACGCGAGGCAGGAAGACTCTGCAGAAAGTATCGTTTTTCTTCAGTGTCTCTTTTCTGTACGTAACCAGCAATACCTCTTACTGTTAAAAACTTCCATACCCATCCATGTTAAAGATATCAGAATTTCAGATTACAACCTTCTACAAAGATTTTGAGGCTCCAAATAATCAATAATTAACACTGTAAATATTTTCTTTAAAAAAACCCCACATTTAGTGTGAAACTAAGTATTAAAATACTGTTTTTTCTGAGAACTTCATTTGTCAAATATTATAGATACTAGTGATAATGTCTGGCAGATTTTGCAGCAAGTATTAAAAGACACTGAAATTATTACATGTACTTGACATAAAATATTTCAAAATACCAACTTACAAGTGTCACAGCAGAGAAGCTGAACTGTCAGAAAAATGATACCAGTATTCAATTAAATCACTTGGTCCAATCTTCAAGAAACCTAAAGCTACATACTGCTCTCACAGGCAACAGAAATTGTAGCACTGTAATATATAACTTTTTAACAGGCAGTTTTTGTGACAAAGTGAAAAATGTATGCCGTACATAGTTGCACCAATTTGTGTTTAATCCTCACCTCAAACTTCTGTCGGAGCTCTGCATTTCCATCTTCATCAGCATCTGGAATTGGGACATTATAATATTCACCTTCTTCTTGATTCAGCAGCTTGTACCTGTGGAACATTGGAAAAAAAATGGTGACTTTACAGTTATATTCCTGTTAAGATTTAAAATCTGATTTAGTTGGTTGTGGATGGTTTGTATCGCTGTCTCAGGTACGTAAAGAACTGCTTTCAAAGATATAAAGCAAACTCAGAAACAGAATCTATTTAACGTAAAATTAGACCTTTAATCCCAAACTATGTGCCAAGGCAGTTTAACAGACAAGGAAATTCTTCACACCCATCCTGTGATATGATGGGAGATACCAACCTTGAAGAACCTTCGTCTCCAGTGCTTCTATAGCCCTGAACAATTACCTTTGACGAGATGTATTTTTTGAGAAGATGTGATGAGTTCTACCTGTAGCTTGGTAGGTACTAAGATGGCACTTTATAAAATCAGTTCCCACGTGCTTTGAATTTGCAGAGCTATATATAACATGATACGCTTAGTAATGAACATATCATATTTGAGATAAAAATAAAATTCGTATCACAAGACTGTGTACACAGAATTGAGTTTGCAGCAGCTCCTGGCTCCAGCAGAAGTTTCATGAACACCACAAAAGAAAAGCACTCCTTTTATTATCCTTCTTTGTTATATATAGCCTGTGTTTCCTAGGTTTAGTTGCATTTTCAGTGAATTTATAGCATGAGATACAGTGAAAAGCTCCAAAAAAGGCAGATTATATTGAAGAAAAATACTAGTTTTAAATTTTTTGTGATACATTCTCTCCTTCTCTCTTTTCAGGAACTTACCATCCACTGGCTGGCATTTTCATAAGCTCTGACACCCCAAATGAAAGAGATCCCATGAAATCATTTCTGGTTGTTCGATCCCAGTCCCAGACCTCTACAGATAACCGTCGATCTTTGTCTGTAGGTTTTAATTTACTAAAAAGGAGAGAAATAGAGGAGTTTTCAAGGTAACACTGAAATAAATGCTTCAATACGCACAAAGATACTACATTAAAAGGCGTTAAACTTACAACGTGAATGACTCATTCCAGTCTGGGTTCAAAGTAGAACGGATGGTTTTTGTTTTTTGTTTACTTTCATTCTTAGGATCTGGGATGAGCTTCAGTTTAACGTAAGGATCTGAAAGTCCATTTGGATCCATGGGAATTAGGTTTTTTGCTTCTCGCACTGTCAATATAAAACGTAGCTAATTTGTATAGGATTACAAATCCCCACTAAGAAAGCAATAACATGTCAAACCAGAGTTATCGAAACATGTTGAAAATTAAAACAAATAAGACGTGAAGCCCACTTGTCAGGCTTGGCACGGAAGAAACTAGCTGCTGTAAAGTAAGGTTGCACTTAGCAATATTTATAAGAACGGTACAGAGAAATGACAGGAGAGAAGAGCAATTCACAAACGACATGCAGCTTCCAGGCAGCTCCTTTCCTGCAATGGAATGATTAAACGTCCAAACCTATCACTATAAATTGTTAAGCGGGTAGCAATTCTTTCTGCTTTCATTTACTCACCAGCCTTAGGTTATACCACTACAGGACTATCAGCCAAATACTACAAGGGCGATAGCGAGACCACAATAGATTTCAGAAAATCGGTTATTTGATACAATCCATCATTGGAAGATATCTAACACTAAACTTCCCTCGGATTCATGGTTCATCAGTTGTCAGATGGAACTGCTGAAAGCATGATGTCATAACAGCAACTGAAGTTAAAGGGCAGAGAAGACAAGCTTAACTTCAGCTTCACAAAAATGTTAATATAGTTTCTACTTTTGCAATGTCAAAAGCAGACATAAAGTGACTGAATATATCTCATGTTGCTACCGATCCCCAAAGAGTGAGAGGCAAGAACCGTCAGCAACTTGCATTCCCCGCAAGGCCACATCCCTACGTGGAACAGGGCAGGCAGGCAACAGCGGGTTACGACGGCATTTAGCCAGGGTTTGGCAGCTTTTGGGTTTCAGTCTGGCTGGAATGGAGCTGTGGGTTTGTTATGCAGTTCAGAAGTCACGGCAGCGGAGTGGAGTATCCCAATGGGTGAGCAAAGACGGCACTTCCCTCTCTCTTGTAGAGGACCAGCATAACGCCCGCGTAACGCTTACAGACATCTAAGTTTTTAACAGCACTCCGCTACCATCTTCTGCTGAACCTCGGAAGAAGACATGAATTTTCCTCATGCTGTGAAAGCCCATCCTACCCAAACCGGTGGTGCTGCCATGAGCTGCAGCCATCGAGCTGGGATGGGGAATTGAGAGCTCACAACTGGGCATCTTGAAACCTCTGGGAGCAGCAATCCTTGGGGTTTGTTTTGGACGGAAAACAGCTTTCATTCAGGAATCCCTTTGTGAGATTCATCGTTTAAGATTAAAGTTTTTCCTGGAAGGAGAATTGCAAGAAGCTTTGGAGGTGACGTGGTTCCTAGGCTATGAAGGAAGGCCAGCATTTCAGAGTGGGTCACTAGAGGTATTATCCTGGATTGACGCTGCCCTCAACGGTGTCAGCAGCAGAAGGGCTTTTTTAATTTATCTACCTAACTGAAGAAATCTGAAAGGAAATTTAGGAAAGACCAGCCTTCAAGTCACTGAATATTTCTTGATGGAAAACATTTCCTACAAAACTCTGAACTTTAGAGTTAAAAAAAAAAAAAGTTGTCAAGATCTTCAGCAACAGATAGTTACTGTTTGCTCAAGGCACTCTGCTCCTCTTCCCCCAGATTTAAATGACATTTTCATATTACAAACAAAAATTATAGACCTTCCGAGGAGTTCAACCTGTTATTTCCCAGCATGGAGGTTGAAAGGCATCCAAGCAACACAGATATTTTATAATGTGTTGTTTCCTCTCATTATTTATAGAATAAGAGGACAGTTTTCGTGCAACAGTCTAATGATGTGTAAACCAGCTGAAGTACATCTTTTCAAAATGTCCTTTGTTCTCCCTTTAGAAATAAAGGCAGGGCTGTGGCGGATGGACAACTGTGCACTCGTAAGACAGAAGGAGATGGCCAAGGAATGTAAAGCACGGGACAGATATCACTGTGCTTTCCGTAAGGCCAGTGAAATGAAAGACTGAGGTGCTGAGAATACCCCCACTCTAATACAGCACTGAAGGTGATTCACAAAACCACGCAACAGCTCTGTTCCATTTCCTACACACCAGGTGGATTCACAAGTTGACGTAACTGGCTCGAGGCTGACATTTTCCTTTTACAGGATGGAAAGAGTGTTTTAGTGTTCATAATAATGATGTTCTTCCAAACGAAGTAACTGCTAAGTGGTGCTTCAGTGCAAATCTACTAAGCTGTTTGATTCAAGCTGTAGAGGGAAAATTTTTTTGGGGGAAAAACCAGCCACAGAAAACATAATTTCAAACAGTTTGACCTGCTCTGTTTATTTAATGACAGAGCAGTAGGTGTGGTAGAACAAGTAGGAAGAGAGAAATACCAGATGTAACTGGTACCTTATATCCAAAATAGCTGTAAAAAGGAGGCAGAGTACAGGAATGCAAGCTACTTATTTGGAACACGCTAGTTTATTTGTCAAGATAATTCTCATGCAGAACAGATACTCGGATGTAAATTAATTATTGAAATTAGATCATGGCTTGAAAGGAATCACATTAACTTGAACCAACAGTTGATACTGATTAAGTTACGTTTCTTAAATTCATGTCTTTAAAATGAAAGACAGAAAATGCGTATGGGCTAAAATTTTAAAATAAAATGTATTCACTAATTATTTTACTCAAATAATTGCACCAGAAAAAATACACCATGTTTTAAAAGAACAGAACAGAAGCAAGACTCGTTCTTGCAGAGCGTTTCATCTGCAGTTTCCCACAATCCCTGTATCGAGCTGACAGGGCTTTGCAATTCCGAAGCGACAGCTTTCAGTCCAGAGAAACTGTCTCCACTCTCCTTTACTCCGAGTTCACCCTTGGAGGGTCCCCGCACCCAGTGGTCAGCTGGAAAACCATTTCTGTTTTCAACCCGTGGCCACCCCCTCCCCCTATTAAAATTTAGCACACTGAAAGTGATCTTCAAATACTTCTGACGAATAACATCGAGATTAAAGGATTTATTTTAGTTAAGTATTTACAATCCCAAAGGGACTAAGAACCATAAAGTGACTGAAGGATGCAATGCAAATTGCTCTCTCTCTCATCCTATATTTGGTTTTATTTTGTTTTGGAGTTTTTTTTGGTCTTCAGCACGGCACTTGTGTCTGCACTGCCAGGTTTGGCACATGAACTGTTACTTCAAAATCCACTTTTTGATTTTTATTTCTATCCTGTAGCTTGGTGCAAGTGAAAAGCGGAACTCTCTACACGTCCTACAGCTTCCCAGAGATATACACTAGTAAGTTTTCCATTAAAATTCCTTGAACAAAACTGTTTTATTTTGACATGGCGTCTTCAGACTGATCCTTTATGTTTAGGTTTTACCGAGCAGAGTTCTGAGAAAGTGTCTGTGGATGCAGAGCGATTCCCCGCGGCTCTGCCATGGAGAGCTCCCTGGAGACAGCCATCACTGACTGGCCTTGATAGGCGCTGCCTGGCCGAGGAAACAACACCCACCGCAGGAGGACATGCCAGCATGCGTAAGACTACTGCTTGCTTTTGCAGCAAACACAGAAAAAGAAAAATATAAGGAAAAAAGAGAAGCTCAAAGATGAATTGGGAAGGAAAGATGCAACATACGCTAAATACAGGCTGCCAAAGAAGTCATTATCTCACTCCTTGGTTTAAGATATCTGGCCCATTTGTACTTTTGTCTGCATAATTAGTACCCTTAGACATCTTTTTTCAACTGACTTAGCACTTATTTTCTTGAGGAAACAGCATGATGATACTTGTGCTAAATAGTGCTTATAAAGAATTAGCATCTAAGTGGTCCACCTCTTTAAGGGCACCCTATTTTTAACAGGATAGGTCAGGTTTCTGTAAGAGGATTGACAAAATGAGATTTCCCCACCCCACCAAAGGCACTGTCTCTTGGGTGTGGCTGAATTCTGCCAGAGCTGTAATGATAGCAAGCAATCTCATACTGCTTTATAATTATTAGTTAATCAAACTCAACGCTGGGATAGAGGTGTTACCCTAATTTATAGATGGTTGCAGCGAGATACAGTTCAGCATCACTTGGAGAGTAACTTAGACGAAAACCTAAAATACTACTTGCCAGTTTTCTGTCATAACTATTAAGCATGATAATGATCCCTGTACTTAGCAATGTAGCTGGTACAAGCTAATTTCCTAACATTTTGTCCAGATTAGAATTTTAACAGGGACTGAGACTGCACACAGAAGAAAAGACAGTGAAGAGATGCATATATTGAAGTTTCGAACAAATCCAAGCTCGCCCACGTTTTCCTTTTAAAAAACAGAATTAGTTATCAACTTTCCATAGGGAAAAAAGTACCATTTTCCTCCTCATTGTTAATGAAGAAGAAATCATAAATGTTTAGTCAGCAGAAAATGTTGACTATCTGATGGCTGTCCTACGGACGTTCTATTATGTGCTACTTATAATCCAGCAGTATCTATCCAGAAGCCATGCCTAAAACCAGGACGCCCACTTTTCCAAGAATAGTATAAAGACATAAGCAAATACAGAGCTGGTTCGTAGGTATTCATACTTTAAATAAATATCTAAATAAGACAGAGTGGGTTGGCAGAGAACAACTGACATTTTACGTAAAGAGAAGAAATTCAGGCAGAATTTTGAGGAATTCAGAGAGCCGATGACAAAACTGGAACTTTTTCCATGAGATTGTATAGGTCAAAAGTGGTAAGCCATATGTAGTTATGGATTCATAACTTCTTGTGACACCAGCAAATATATTTAGTCACGGGAATGAGTAAATAAATGTTTCTGTCCCTATAACAAAGCTGAATTATTATCAGCATGAGTTTACTCAGTTCCTTTTCAAGTGAGTCACAACTACCTTCTTCCTGAATTCCCAAATGTTGATAACAAAACAGTTTACTAATCACAGCGACCATTTCTTGCCAATCTTTCACTCCCTACAGGCAACTTAGGTAAACAGGGATCTCTCAACTGCATGCGAAGAGCTGCTTTTAGAAGAGGCTTCAAGTCTCCAATGGTCTCCTCTGGCAAAATGAAAGAAAAGGCAGACCTTCGGCAGCTCCAATAAATCGTAAAGTTTCTGTCTTCCCACAATAAAACATTAGTAAATTATTCCATAGTTCTCATTACTTCCCAAAGAAGATTCTGGTACAGATTCCAGTGATCTGCCCGGTTTACAGACGATTCAGGAGAGTGACAGAGGATCTTGTATTCCCAGCCAAGGAACTTTCTCACGGTACCTCACCGCGCTCTCCTTAATCACAGTTTAAAAGATTTACCTACTACTGAAAATAGTCTTTCTCCCAAGTTGTGTACTTGTACTCTCTACATGCGAAATGCAAAGCTGCTCAGGTTTCATTAAAGATTTACTGTAAGATTTTATTAAAAGTCTCACCGAATGCTTGCTTTCTGGAGCTGGCTGTGACTCGCATGCACAACTGGCTCCAAAACAAATCCTGCTTTTCACACAATTTCCAGTTTCTTTACAGTTTCCAGCTATTAAAAGGGCTTTCTGATATGAGACTTTTCTCTATTCCATAACTACGCCCCTGCCCAACTAAAATTTCTTTTAATATTCCCCCTGAGACCAGTTTCCTTCTCATGACACCCCTTTTCCCGACTCCTGAAAGATGGCAACATAACGAATGTCAACTACTGGAACGCCTGCATTTCACAGGTGATTTACACGCAAGAAATAGATGATTAATTTCCTTTGTAGAACAAGATGAAAAATGAACCACTGTTGCACAACACTTTATTCCTCTGTATTTATTAACACAGTCTCTCCTACTAACAAAAAATGTACCGTCATCTCTAATGCTACTTACTGAGTACTTGTGCCTGCAGTAGGTTCTCTGGTTTCAATTGCAACTGGAAATCTTGTAGGAGCAACTGTATTTTACTTGTAAAATAAGATTACCTTTATAAAAATTATCATCATAAAAAATATGTACTGCTGGGTAGGACAGCTACTTAATAAAACCTAAGTCTTAACACAAGATATATCAAATCGTCTGAAAAGGGATTCAGGCTATTAAATTTCTAATTCTTATCTGTTTATATTCTTACATATATATATAGCTTTTTAGTTAGATTTGTTATATGCATGCAGATGGCCATTTATGAAAAACTAATGTTTCTCCTAAACACTATGCACTGCCTATTTCTTCATGGTAAAGTTAAATCAAGAAATGAAACGGGGAGCGTTCAGTTGCCACTGGGTTTGGCATTTGTTAAAGGCACAGCTCTTCCTGCAAAGAACGCTGCAACCCTGCAGATTCTGGGAATGCCAGAGAAGAGGGAAGATATTAGCGAGATAAAACATGTGATTCACATTCTTTGAGACATTAAGAATGCCTCCCACATGCAAGTAATTATTTGGGATCACTTTATAGGTATTTGGTACTAAAAGCTGGTCGAATAGCCAGAATATTCATGTATGTTCCCTTTTAAATTAATTGGAGAATATAATGAAATTAATGCTAACAAAGACAGACGCTAATACTGACCTAGACGATCATAAATAAAATTATTAGAGTGTCTGTGTGGTGGGGTCTTTTAAGGAAACAGTTTTTATGAGAGTCTAGAAATGTGCCCAAATTCTCCAGTTTCTCTCTCAAGCTTGTTTGGGCAGAGGCTCTGAACCCAGCTGTCCACAGCAAGCCGTGAGACAAGACATTAATATGCAGTGCCATCGGGTGGCTCGGCATTCATACATTCATAAATAATTTGAAAAACATACGGTGGGGAGCACAGAACTCCTGGGGAGCTTATTGTTGGAGAGCCTGTCATGTGCTCCCAACCTCTGCAGAGATCACTGCCAGGTTTCCTCCTCTTTTAAATAACAGAAGCATCGCTGAAGAATAAAACCAGATTTTCTGTATTCTTTCAGCTAATGAAAACACACTCAAACCCCCTGAAAACTCTAGGCTGTGTGTATATATATAGTTTAATAACATTTATGTAACAGTAGGGTGCATTAGCTGACAGCGAGTCGGTAACACCCTGCCTCTAAACTGGTGCCTGTGTCGGGAGGGCAGTTCGTTATTGTCAGCTGCTGTCAAATCCAGCTCCCAGCAACTGATAGGTCACAGTTTAGGATCCCAATAATGTGGCAGCTTTTTATATGTCAGTGCACCAGATGGGGTTATTTTCTCACAAAGGTTATTGTTTACTCACTATAAAAATAATTCAAAAATAAAATAAAACAAAACTGTGATTCAACCACCTACAAACCCACTCGGAAGAGCCTGAAATTATAAGATGGGTCAACAAGTAAGTGTGAGAGTGACAAAACTTTTAACGTACATCAGGAGGAAGAAAATTCAGTGCAAAAAGCACTGGTTAAGCATAGCAAAACCTGCTTTACTATCCATAAAAGCAGAATTTCCAAGTCAGCCCACCCTATGAAAGGGTCATGAATTTAGTGATTGCAGAAAAAACAATTCAAGACAGTTCCTATATAAAGAAAACTACCAAGCTGATTTACTGCAAGTGCAATAATTTATTAATATCCAATGTAAGTCTCAAGCTAGTAGCTATAAAATAAAGCATTGCTATTTAAGAATCGCAACACAAATGAGCACTGGATGTGGCATATTGACTAGCACTGGGAACATGGCAAGGTTTTGGCGAAGTATACCAATACAAAATTCCTACTTATGTGCAAAAAAGTGTCACAGAGTCTCTCACGTTCCCACAGAAAAGACTGTATGTCTGCCTTTAAGCACCCAGATTGAAGATCCGACCTAGTAAACCAGAATTAAGTATGTTTACATATAGGACTGCATCATTCCCACCATTAGTTCAATACAAAACCTGCCAAAGTACTTTGATATTTTAGCTAATCTGGCTGAACAACTGGCCAACTCCATCTGGCAGCCCTCTGCCTTGCCTCTTTCCTTGTATTCACTGGGAAAAAACCCCAGGCCTATTTACAATATTTTATCGGGAAAACACTCAGTAAGCGAGCGTGCAGTGTGTAGCCTTTTTTGGAAACAAAAGCTGCCACAAAACCCTCAAAGCAATTCTGCAGAAGTAAAGACAAACTGCAACGTACTAAACAGTGTCCCCCAAAGGACCGTATCTTGCGATCATCATTAAGTGCTGCGTCCTCCACGGGCTGTCCCGGCTGGACCCGGGGTGGCCAAGCTGCCCATTGAAGGTCTCTGCAAGATGCCAACCGGAGTGGCACGTCTCCATTTAGCAGCACAAAAGTTTCACGTGCAATCAAGGCTGGCTACGAAAGAATCAGCAGGAACTAATTAACAACCAAAACAGGATGCAAAGCTGAGATATTAAGGAATTCAGCTGAAGGAGCTCAACACCTACAGAGTAATTCCTTTGAAAAAGATTCAAGGAAAGGCTCAAACCAAACAGCTGATCATTGATTATTTTTCCTGCTGTTCCTAAACCTCCTGGACATTTAATTCATCTCTTTTTCCGAAGCTAAAGACAGTGGTATCGTGTTTGGCAGCTCTGGGAACGGTATATTCTAACAAAGGTTTTGTCAATAAATATTTTAGAAGCAATGCCATACTGGGAGAAAAGGAGTTGGAAATTTTTGCATAGCAGTAAGTCCATCAGCTAACTGACAATTGCTAATTTCCTTTTCAGTTAAACATGCACAAAAGCTACCTGAAACTTCACCCAGTCTGGGCTTAGCCTGTATAGTATTTTTTATTAAAAAAAAAAAAAAAAAGCAAAAAAAAAAGCAAGCTTACTTTCAAGGCAACTGTCATTTTTATTTAAAGAAATTTTCTGAAAGCTTGGAAACACTGACAGGCCTCAACTAAAACAACTTAACAGTACCGTAATTGTTATATATATAACAAGGTTATAGTAAACATTTTTCTTGTTGTCCAGAAACCTACTTAATTGTGGGATGGAAATGTTTTATTTATAAACACAAAAGTAACAGCATTTGCCAAGTACACTCACACCAAAAAGAGTTTATGAAGAAAACCTACAAAGTATTTGTACCCATTTTACCACATGCATATTTCAGACAAGACCTTTCCAAATAAAATTGTGAACTAAAAGAAAACCTATTTGTGTAATTGTTTTATAGTGCCTTGGTACCACAAAGAATTGTGACAAGCGTTTTTGTCCCTAAAAGGATTATAAACCTGCTGAATCATCAGAAAATGTGTCCATGTTACTTGTCAAATTATGTGCATTATGTCAGAAAGTTTAAGCCATATTTAAGAACCTTGCTGCAAAGCGGCCTAGAATAATGCAAATACTAAATTTTGTCACTTGGATGATTTTCAAATCACTTCTCTCTCGTGGTACAATTACTTTGAGAACCTGCATCACCATCTTCAAAATGCCTCACTACTTAGTGAAACCACCTTTCTGGTAATGACAGTACCTTGGACAAATTTACTCCTCCTACGTCGACAGGAAGCTATTTGAAAAGTTAAGCTCCAATTAAGTATCACTTGGGATCCGTTCTGATCCTTTCTAACTAAATTTTGTCATACTTCTCCTTTTCAATGCATTTTACAAGGTTTGACGGGAGAACATGGAGGTAGTTGGGTTTAGAGAGAACAAAGCCGTGAATGAACACAGCGACTGGAGGGAAGTTTGCTGGTTCTGTAAGCTGTGAAAATTCAGTGGGATGGTCTGATTTCCTCTGTGTTGGCTGCAAGGGGTATGGTCTCTGCTGAGACTTATTCCCCAGGAAGAAGTGCAGAAGTAGAAGGAACATCCCTTTGGCGTGTACCAGGCTCTGGCCTTTCCACTGAGCAACACCGAAGCAATACTCAACACTCAGCACCCTCGGGGGGGCGACAACTACAGCGAGAAACAAAGGCAGAAGTTGAGATGCTCTGAGAAAACTCCAGCTTTGTCCTGCTGTAACTTTGCCCTCGAATTTAGTTCCATTTTGCAACATCAAACAGGCAACGGTAACAGCCTCATACCCTGTTCTTGTCCCATAGTGTGGACACTGAATTCAGTCTCTTGCAGTACCAAGTTTAACGATGCATCGGTGTACATCAAATGTGATGCATTAAGATTTGTTTCCTCTAAGTTTTTTTCTCTGAAGAAGCAGTGGTGTCACCTGTGACAACACACCAACCAACCCACTCTCCTGAGGTAAAAGCTTTTGACAATTTGTGTTTTATGAGTGTCTTTTACTCCCTTTCTTACGTTATATCTTACTTATTTTGGCTCTAGTTACTACAGCACATATTTGAAATTTCCTTAAAGTTCTGAGCCATAGAAAATGGGCGCTTTCTTTTAGAATTTAATTTATTCCTTCCCTTATTTCACTTTTGTCCATCCTAATTCCTGCCCTGTGCTCTCCCTTTGAGCACAAACACTGCAATCGGATTGGCAAAGAACACTTTTTGCATATTTGTATCCAACAGAAAGGAATAATCAACAGTAAAGTTCACTACCAACTTTGCACTTCAGATACCACATACACTAATTATCAGTTGACCCCAGCTGAAATAAAAAGCTCACCCAGAACACATGTAACATGCCTTAAATACAAATTCTTATGCAGATCCTGAGCAATAAACTCCACTCTCTGATACAGCACGAGGAAGTTCTGTTGGAGTTAACCAACCTATTACATGGCTATCTAGGGGGACAAAACAGTCCTTCAGTAAAATAAGTTTTCCAGAATTTTTTCTGCAAATTCAGACTGGGAATGGGTTGTCGGGGGTGTGTGGGTGTGTGCACTACCAAAGCTTACTCATAAATTCCGCGAGAAACACTTCCAAAGAAATGAACTGCCACCCTCTCCTTCCTTCCTCTCTCTCCCTCCTCCCCGTCTCGGTAACCCTAACCTTAGAGAATGTGGTAATTTATTTTTTTATTTTATAACTAACTGGGAGTAATATTTGGGATTGAATCCAAGTTGCCTTTGTTTATTAAATACTCTGAAATGCAGGAAACAACTCCTCAGCTGATGGAAGTTTAGAGTGTTTCTTGTGTTCTGAAGATGATGGCTGACTTCCTGAACAGTCAGCTATCCTACTGGGCTGCTTTCTACATGAAAAATAGACATTACAGCGATTTTCTAATTAACATTCCTAAGTTTTTAAAGCTCCTACTACAGCTTTCACTTTTCTATTTATTTTTATGAACACCAGTTCATCGCTTCTTGATTCAAGGACATGTTGAATGAAATCCTCACGCTTCTGAAGGGAAATACTCCGTCACTGGCTTTAAAACACAAGATTTGACCGAGGTACATAAACCCACAGTGTGTATTATACATTTGTAATACCTGCAAAATTCCAAAGTGAGTTGTTTACCTGTTACTTCCAGTTTGTCACCAGTTACTTCAGCTTTCAGATAAATCCTTCCTCTTTTCTCGGTGTGATCCATGCCACAGAGGCTTGGGACGTTTATTACGCATTGCTTATGAACATTCATATCACAGGCTGTGGATATAAAAATGGTTCAGCCAGCTATGAGAAGCTAATAATATGATTACGCTGCAAACTCTGAGCAAAGTGAAAGTTAAGATTACAATGCTTAACGGTTAGCAAGACTTTCAGATGACAGCTGCATGCTTTTCAACTGAACGACACGGCTAGTTCCCAGCCTACAATACTTTTTGTAGACAGTGAATTAAACAGAGAATAAAATAATCTACTTCAGAAACCTAAAGATACGATTAATGAAGTGCAAGGGGAAAAAGGAAAATGGAATAAAGACTTGCTGGGAATGTGACTAAGAAAACAAGAGCATTCGTGCCAGCGTTAGCAATGAAAGCAGTTAGGCTTAAATTGGTTATTAGATTTTCTAGCAGGAGACTTCCAAGAAAAATGAAATGCAAGGAAAGTACTGGACCTTGGCTACCAACCAAACTGAAATTTCAGTTTTCAACAGTGTATTCACCTGACCAGTCCCAAACCAGCCTTCCTCAAAACATCAAACTCGATACACCACGTTCCCAGCAACAGAGGTGATTTTCATTAGTATATTATTATAGTACTAAATATCCACTTGAAATATAACAGTACTATAAATAGCTGACATTTGAAATGGTATTTTCCACAGAAAAGGAATAAGAAGCTGTTAACCAGTGTTTCCACTTACTTTCTAAAATACCCTTTTGGTAACATGTCAAAACTTCACTTACTGTCACATTTCATCCCCTGGTGCAGAAGCCCATAAAGCAGCGACCCACAATGGTCACAAAAGGTCGGGCTCCCATATGTGTGGATCTTAAATTTGTGCTTGCTTCTGGGATCCTGAAGGAAAAAACACAAAGAGATTCTCAAGTCATAAAAAAAATAAGACTGACACACCTTTAATGTATTATTTCAAATACCAAAAACTTTCCTGCTCTCCAACTTATGCTACAGAAAAATGCATCGTAGCGTGTAGCTTATTCACAGCCTGTAAAGTGGTACCTACACCAGCGCAGGTCCATTGCTCTTGGTTCCTAATTTTCCTTTGCTTTGGTGTTGTAAGAAAGAGTATGTCAGCTCAGAGAACACAGGCTTGTTCCCGTGATTCATCTACATGAAAAATTCCGTTTACTGACTGTACATATACCTGAAGCATAAATGACGGTGTGCAGCCTGTGGCTAAAGTGTCGTACCGTGTCTGCTTGTTTACTGTGTGCCATCGTCACCGTTCTGAAATGGTGACACAAAACACAGCAGGAGAGGAGGGAAGTAACTGTTCAGGGGCTAATCTGAAATACAGTCAAATGCCTCTACAATCAGGATCTTAAAGACCAGGATCATCTTGAAATGCTGCAAATTTATAATTTATATTATTGTAAATGAAAGTGAACAAAGTCTAACTTGGCATGTAGCAAATATTTTACAGACACTGCTATTCCCATCTGATTTTTGAACAGAGAAAGGACATATATAGTGAGGACATTTTAAGGCCACCACCAGCTTGGAAATGGTTTCTAATTTAGGACCAGTGAAATGGAATATATCCAAACCACTTAAATGTATGACACATCCAAACACATTTGCTGTTTCTCTAGGGGTAGAGATCCCCTTTGGAAAACCAAGAACATTCATATAAAAGGACGAAATCCCATCTTCAGTATGCTCACCCATGTCAGGCTCATTCCACATATCCATAGCCACAGCACTTCACCTGCCCCAGCCTGTTCCCAGCACTCAGAGACGGGAATTGCCAAGATAAAGTGTGCTAGTCCCAGACTTCTGTGCACATCACCTCTCTTTTGTGTCATTTATGACCACTTCCAGCCCCAACTGTACTTTAGTCAAAACTATCACTGCACAATCTTGATCAGAAGTTGGGAAGAGCAGTGATTAAAAAACATACATTGGGGTTTGAAGTCGATTCTTGCTAACATTCTTTACAGAAGGACCATGGAAATTATGAAACGCCAGGCCTTTCATGCATTAAAACATCCTTAACAAAAATATTAGATAAGAATTATTGAATGGTCTTAAACAATAAACTAACCTTTCAACTTGCCAATAAAAGATTTCCAAAAAATCAAAAGCAAAGCACAGCATGGTATACGAAATAGAAAACCTGCGAACTCTTTCTTCAAAAACAAAAGATTCCTCTAGTTTAAGGGCTTTCTCAAGAAATTAAAGAAATTTAGGAAATTTTAACAGTAATTACCATAAAAATATAACTATGAGAAGGCAAAATCTTGCCTTCAAAATTCAATATTTTGCCATGCTACATTTTGTGAAGTTTTTTTTTTTTTTATTATTTGGTAAACAATCTTTGTGTGAATTTTTTTTGGGTGATGCTTCTAAGCTTTATGATGAATCTATAACCACTAGTTTTCACTGCACAGATAGAAACTATATAGTATCCAGGATAAAGTGCAAAGACTTTACATTAAGTATTCAAATTGAGACTATTTCAATAGTTCTGTTTGTTACACAGCCTGAGATGAAATGCAAACTGCTAACAACCATATTTATTTTGTAAACAGAGTTAACCTAAATGGAATGACATTCAGTGCTCCGGAGAACATCTGTTTCGTTAGTTATTAAAGATACAGCCAATGGCTCTTGCGGTGTGGGGTCATGGGAACACTGCTTTACTAAAGGGTTATCTGATAGATCGACTCTGACTATATGCCTTCCAAACCTTTTAAAACACATTTTCAAAGCCAATTCTTCCTTAAATTGTTTTGTTTAGAAGACATAAGGGGATCTGTTGCCTTATAAATATATATACTTAACCATTACTTTGGTAAGCACATCTGTTGCCGAGAAGGACAAAACCCACAGCTTCTAAGAATGACATTGAATAAACAGATTTTTAAAGTTGTGTTTAACATCTGACATAAGTGGTATTTATGAGTATAAAGTAATGATACAGAGGGGAAAGGACTATGGGCAATTATTATAGTGAATGTCTACTAAATACATTGAACCTGTGTATTATACTGAAAATTATATAACAATCACTACCAAATAATTCCATTCCAATCAATGGAACATACATGGTAATTAAGTTAAGCAGGGGTGTGCGTGTGGCTTAAAAATGTTGTGACATGTAGGGACAACTATACTGCACTCACTGCAAAGCAGCTCCTGCGCCTGTAGCATGTAACTACAAAATGCCAGGGAAAGCATTCTTACAAAACAGTGAAATAAAAGCAGTCACAGGAATAAATCAATCAGGTAGGATCAAACCCTGAAGTTGGCCCTGCAGGACTCAATGTATATAACATGAATCATCCTTTGCTTTCTATGATAAATGTTAGTTTTCCGCCATTGTGTGAAAATGCCCACTGTATGATGTTTAAAATGAACAATTCAATATGAGTTAATTTTTTTAAAGAGCAGCAAGTATGTTCTGAGTATTATTAATTATTCTATATGCACACATGAAGTCACTTATTCCAGGCACAGCATAAAAAAACAGGACAAAGGAAAGGAGTATCAAAACTGCTCCCGAAATGGAAACTTTGCATGTAGGAAATCTCTTTTAAAATCCTTTTAACAGAACTAAATAGAAGAACCTAAAAAGTACTTAAAGCTAACAAATAAGAGAGTGCACTCTTCCATCAGTATTTAATCCTATTTTCTCTTTCAATCCTATGCATTTTTTTATTTCTGGTAAACTGAAGTACACAAAACATTGTTATTTTGCAAGCAAGCCTGAGAACACATAGAGAAAGCCAAGAGTTCTCTATACACCCACCACAGATTTTAAAACCTTTTAATCTTATTTCTTATATTAACACAGGCTTCTCATGCACTTAGAACTACCCTTGAATCTATAGTTTACACTTTAAGTAACTAAGTAATAATTATGACATTGCCAGAACTAATTACTTATATTATTAACAGCAATTAACTTATTAGTTGTTAATACAATTCAATACTTCCCAATGTTAAATATGCATTAAGTGACTTATATGCACTATCGAGGAAATAGCATTACCTTTAGTATTTTTCAGCTAGAGGTAAACTACTGAGTTAGAGGTAGGCTAAGTAAATTTTCTTCAAATATCCCCTTTTAATCAATGTAAACTTTCAATAATTCCCAAAGCATAGCTGGCAGTCATATTTCATAGTAAACACAGGGAGCCAAGCCAGGATATGACAGATGAACTGCCAAATAATGGCTGCTATTTGCAAGAGAATTGAACTTTGCACTAAACTTGGCATAGATTAATTGTGAAACTCTAAAGGGAAAACCCCCTTCTGTTTCCAAAATCCATCAAAATTATGAAAGGGGGAAAGTGGCAATGGGAAAGCACTTGTTAAGCAGTGATGAATTATATGCTCTATTAAAATTCATGTTATTTTCATGCTAAAAAGTGAATTCTCTGCTATTATTAAGACAATCCCCCATTTTTATAAGTACAACTGAATGCAATATAATATAATTAAATGGGAAAGGAAACTCTGGGCAATCGATATCACAGACACTTAAATATTTGTCTTTGAAAAACCTTTAAATTGTCAGGAATCTAGCCAGCGCTCTGCAATTCGACTGCAGCACAAGAAACTGGAGCTTCTGAGCCTGTGATGACATACTGGGCATAGCGTCCCTATGAAGGTGAATCGCAACCGGGCATCTACAGCTCATACAGCTCCAAAAAAATCAAATTATTCATGAGTCTCAAAGCAAAGACATGCCTATAGAGAGGCTGGCAGCCATAGAATTGCACTGACCTGGAGATGTGAGCTGTACACAGACTTGCGCTATGTGGACATATTGAAAGAACACCGAAAACGGAGCAGAAACCTTTAAAAAAATAAATAAATGAGTTTGCAGAAGTGATCTGCCCAGACGGACAGCTCTGGCTCTGCTAACAGGGGTTGGGATTTGCTCCGGTGATGGGCTGGAATCGGCCGCACTCCAGCAGAGGGAAGCAGAAGAACACAGAGGCATCTCACCAAAAGCCCAGGGTTTTCAGGCAGTGCACCGCCAGCCAGCTCCGCTTTGCCCCCCTGCAGCAGCATTGCCACCATCCCTGCCTTTCTTCTTTGTTTAGCACAAATGAACCCATTTCCTTTATTGAAAAGCAATGGAAAGCACCCCCCTGCGAGAAATCCTTCCATAATTTTTCTGGCTCAAAGACGGGGGTGTGCAATAATTGAAAGCGCATGGTTAACCAGCGGCACATGGCAAACTGTGCTTTAACACATTACAAAACAGCTTATGAGCATTATAGTTCTGAATTCTTTCTAAAAGCTCCCTTTTGATTAGAATTTTATTCCCCTTGATAGCAACATTGAACCGGTTATAATTTTACAGGCATTAAATCATCACTTTGCTTTTAAGCATAAAATATACAAAAAACACTCGTGCATCAGTGGAGATTTTATATACAAAGCAGCATCATATTATTCCTTGTTGAAGTCCTTCCATAGTATGCAACTTGATAGTATCAATAACTGCGTCACCGGAACCACATATCTAAGACCAAAACCTCTGAAACTATATCCGATTCGTCATCTTCCAGGTGACATGTGTAGAACTGGTGTGATTTTTGGAAGGAATTTAAATCAACACTGCAAACAGATCTGTCAGGGCTGGAGCCTGTATCGGTGATCAAGGTGAGGGGAAAAATCACTGTTTTCAGTCATTAATACCAACACACACAGATTAACAAGCTGATAGGGAATACATAAGATTAATTATTTTTTAAAAATGGCCTAAGGTTGGTGAAAGGTTTTTTTCCCTATCTGAACTGCTATTTTTGTGATCATTAAGAAGCAGAAAATGCAAAAATGCAAGTGTAAAAATATTTCAGGAGAAAGGGAAGATTACATTTTCCATTACAAAAATAACTGAAAGGAGTTCTGCAGCAGATGACCCGTAAGGCCCTAAGGCTGTATCAGGGCCTACAAGAACAAAGAACAATTTTGTGTAAATAACTGCAAATGAACCCAGTTTTCCATTTCCTACCTCCACGACGGAACCACAGGACTGTTCGTCATCCCCAACCGAACGCTTACAAACGTATTTATTTACTAGTTTAAAAGGTGTAAAGGAAAAGTAAGCTTAAAGCATCCCAAATTACTTCACTTAGACAAAAAAAAAATTATTCCTGAACCCCAGAGGCATAAATTGTGGTACCAAGTGTTTGTGTTTCTATCGAAAACAGAAGGGGAGACAATACATTAAGTATATGCAAAACCATATACAAATCGTCACAAGAGATAAGAGATCACCGTTCCTCTTTAGCAACAGAAAAGCCCTGGAGACTGGCAGGTCTGTTTTCCCCACATTAATACACAACCTTTAAACATTTCCTGCTGCGACAGAAACCCTAAATCCGACGTCTTTCTTTGTCCCCCTCTAAATGTCTTTAAAGTAGGGATGGCAAGGAACGCTGCTCTAACAGATCAATGAAACCATTGCAATTTGTACTGCATATATTTTACTTAAAACAGCTTTAACTTCCTCAAGCGAATACCAAGTTAATAAAACATATTTAAGAAGAACCTAGCGTGTTTTTCTCTGCATGGAGCCAAATCCCACATTCATCCCACGCTGCCCTCGGGCAAACTTCCGTTTCATTTATGAAAGTCTTCAAACTCCAGCTTTTCTAAACACCTTCCAAACAGCCACTGCAGTATCTAAGACCCCATTCAGATACCACGTCTGTTTGAGCTACTTTCTTCTGTTTGCTCTTTATTTTCCTATTGAGATAACAAAAATCTCGGTGATTCGCACGGCATCGTAAGCTGAGAATGCAGCTTCAAGCTTCAGGAGCTGCAAGAGCCAAGGGAGCCAGATGCTTCTACTGGAAATAACTCTGAGGGCTTAAAACATGGCTTCTCTCATCACAGCCCAGAAGCAAGAAACAGCAAAAAGTCATTGTTTAACTGGTCACCAGCTTTGTTCTCTCCTGAGCGAATGAGGCTGTGTACATGGGAAAGGGAAAGCAAAGAGAATCTGAGACTCTCAGGAATGATTTAGTAACGTAATGAAGTCAGTGATACACAGATTGTATCACTTTTTATTACAAAATGTCGAAATGCACGAAGCTTGTTTGATATTTCCTCTCTCAGAGCTGCAGTGTAGAAAAGTTTTGTTGTTTTCAGAAAACTACAGTAGAAGATAAGACTTCTATTGCCTGAAGAGTCAAAAACATCACGGAATCACAGAAGGGCTGAGGCTGCCGGCACCTCTGGGCACCACCGAGCCCAACCCCTGGCTCAAAGCAGAGCCAACTCCAGACCAGCTGGGTTTTGTGGTGGTTTATGGGGTTACTCCTCCCCAGCTGCAAGACTCCCCAGAGCTCACATCTACCTGCCAAGCACCCAAAAAAAATCCTCCATAGGTTGACATACCGCTACTGAGAGCCCCGTCCTGCAATGGAGGAGGAGAGGAATGACATAACCACGCTTTCCCACTTGGAAAGAAATGATACACTGACTCGTTCCAGGAATGCAACCTCCAGGCAGAATTTGGTGTTTCGCTGTTTGGAACAACTCTAAGGAATAACTCGGAGAAGGCGTTCATTCCACTGACATCTGCAGGACACGAAACCACTCGCACATCTTAACATATCAGTAGGTGTTAAGAGCATAACCAGTTGCATTCAACTCTACAGTAACAAAGGTAGTGGTGGGATGAGAAAACAAAGACTAAGCAAAAATACAGCAAATAAAACCTATGTAAATTACTCTTTAAGACTGTACAACAAGGATGCAATGGAGAAAAGCAGAGGCGGGCTCTCTTCTTGAGGGGTTTCAGGGATAGCAGAGGTAGGAGAGCCCTGAGTCGACGCGGACACTTGGCCGAGCGCAGTGCGGACATGCCGTGGTGCTCGCAGACCCACGCAAGCGCGTTTGGAAGCAGCTGCAGTACGGCAAGTCCAAACTACAGCCAACTCATTTGTGGGTTCAAGGGCTGGAATCACATTCAGAAATGAAGACTGATTATCAAGTTCTGTAGAAATGATAATAAATGACACCCCAGCCAAAAATAACAACAAAAATCTCTTTTCCCATCACTAAGATCGCTTCTATTCTTTATTAATCTGAAGAGAGTTAAGAAGGTACACAAACAGAAAAAAAAACCACATTTAATTAATGGAGACAATTATCAATCAACTATTTCCTTCTCTATACTTATATAGAAGAAGACAACTTGACCACAGTTCAAAAATGATTCAAAGGCAGATTTTTCAGTCCCCTCCTGGAATTCACACTAAATTATTATTTTTAATTAAAAGAAACAGGTGGTCATTGAATCAACTGATTTTGATTGCCACCTTTTGTTCATTTCTTCTTATATAGAATAGTACTGATTGAGTTGGCAACTGGAGAAAGAAGTTCTGCATGGCTATACTCACAGGGATTTGTAATTTCCTAATTACTATAAAGACAGTTAAATTTGGAAGGGACTTGGTGTTTACTGGCTATTTTTTCTTCATTCTTTTTTAATGAAGAAACTGCAGTATAATTACAGAAAGTGCATAAACAAAAGATCCTGTCGGAAACTGATTCATGTCTAGGAAGAAACGGAGCAAGATTTTGTTTCAGATACAACTCAACATAATGGTACAGTGTATAAATCATTTCAATAAAGACTGAATCCGGGGATCTGGATTCCAAAGGAGTACTAGAAAGACAGAGGCACAGCTGTATATGCCTTGCTTAAAGAACTAAATTATTAGTTTTATTATCTGTTAATTTATTTATTTATTCATTGAACATATACATCTTTCAACACAGAGTATCCTTTACACCTTGAATAAATTTTACAATATAAAGTTTAACATTGACCAGATGGAAGAAGTAATTAAAACAAATTCCCATTGGATAAAAGGGTGTTGCTATTTCTTGATAGGTACAATATGCTGAATTGTTTAATACTACAAATCATAACGTAGTTCCTATGCTTTCCAATGGAGCTGAAATGTGGCTAGGTGTAGTGCATCATTAAAGTGATAAAGGACTTAACACCAGTAGGTCATGTTGTCATTGTCATTGCACTGTGCGACATCAGGCTGCGTGACTATTATTTTACATTAATATATTTGTGTACAATAACTTCTCATCAGTTTTTTAAAATTTCATTATTGGCCAACTGGCTCATGCTAGAGATGATACAACTTAAATTCCGCCCCCCTCCCCCCCATTATCCTCAGCTGGAGCTCAAACTATCCTCCTTTCATTCACTTAAACAGCAAGTGAGATGAGATAAGGCTGAAAACACCTCACCTGAGGTGCCCTGATTTCTCTGCAGCAGCAGTGACCCTGAGCGCAGAGGCGTCAGGTCAAACACGTTGACATCCATTGTAGCTTGAACGCTATTCATACAGGTCAGTGATGCACATTTATCCCAGAAGTAATTGGAATCAAAGCAGGGAAAAACGGGAATGACCCCAAACACTCTTTCAGAAGCCACCACAGCCATAAGTCAAGATAATATTTAGCATGCTAAGTCTTAAGAAAGCGTCTTTGTGACCCCAAACATCTTGACTGTTGACAACAGCAAAAATGAAACTAACTCAAGGTTTTATTTATAAAGCCAAACCTGTCCTCAGTTAGTTCTGTCTAATGTGGTTTGCATGAAGGTCTTTACAAGTATTAAGTGATAGATTTGAGCACATAAAGATGGGCTGATTTGCCAGCAGCGGAGCTGTGAAGGCCGCTAACGAACGCAGCTTGCTCACCCACTGTTCTTGCCTCTGAGCTACTTCAATATGCGAGGTGCTGAATAATAATAACTGGTGTACATTTCCCACTCCTCCTCACACTCCAGAACTCCGTTTTCCCCTCTGAAATGCTGAATGCTACCAGAAGAACCCACCGATTTATAAACGCGCACCTTACACGTTCTCACTAAGCCCTTACCCACTTATTTACATGGCACCTCGTCTCCTTCCCACCTCCCCAGCAGCATCTGTGCACGTCAGCATACTTCCAAGGAAAGACATTCGTACGTCTGGATGTATTGCTACCAAACAGGAGGATGTGATATCCATATACATCAACATATGGTTTAAAATCTAAAGCCAAGCCCACGAACTTCTGCACAGATTTGTTTGTGGAAGCTGAGTACTAGGAGAGGGTGTTTCCTGAACAGTGGAAAGGAAATCCAGAGAGAAGTTTGTCTGTCCCAGGGCATTACACACCCCAGAGCACCTCTCTTTTACCTTTACTTCAGGTGAAGTTCTGACAAATACAGCTTTTTTTTTGGCCCTTTTTTTTTTTTTTGACAAACTTCACTGGAATCTTGCATTGATGTTTCAACAGCAGAGTTTTTAAAAACTGCACATTTGATCTTCCCGAAAGAAGAGAGGACTCTGCCTTCCTGAAGAAAGGGATCTAAGAGGAACTGCTCAGGAAAATCAGACTGCGCAGGGTGCAATTACAATCACCTAAGGTTTTTTAGAGATGATAGGCATGTGCCATTTTCAAAGGTTTCTCCTCTAAATACTTTGTCCTTACTTTTCATGCTGAGAGGGCTGTTTTGATCATCAGGGAGGGGATTCACACCGTTAAATTTAGGCATCTTTACAGTAAAAGATTCTTCTCTTGTGCTCTCAGTTGTCCTTTGGAAGAGCTTTCTGTATTCTCTACTGAGTTTGCAAGGTATTGAATTTAAATGCTAACTTCTGTATGTCCCTCTCATCACAGACCCCCAAATCACAAATACCAAAATCGCTAAACACACAAAATACTGCAATCCAGGACTTGATCTATGGAATATCCCTCCAGAGAAGATGGCAGGATGAAGCTCAACAGCGGTGGGAAGGCACATACAGCAGTAAAATCAGGGTTGCAAAGAAGCTCTGCAGCCATGACAAATGCCACAGGGCAAGAACTTTGTATTTGTCATCACTTTATCCAGTTCCTTATGTCACAGCTCAACAGCTCATTGAAATGCAAAGCCAACAGTATACTTGCATTTCTGTAATTTGTAAAATCTACATTTGAAAAAAATCACATACGTGCTAATAAATACATTTTTATTTTTTTCTGTCCATTACGAAATTATGCATCTGTTTATTTTGGTATAATAGCAAAAAGGTGCTGATCATGCACAAAATCAGAAACAGTGATTTTTGAAAAGTCTGAGAAGTTTTTGGTTCAAAATCAGCCAGAATTTCATGACTCAGCAGCTTCCTCATACAAGAACTTGTGGAGTAGCCTATTGCTCCTCATTTCACAAATTTTATTAGACAGACACAAATTTGAAACACCAGAGCAAACTGTCTTCAAAGTTACTCACTGAATAATTCATTTTTGCCTGATATTTTATACACTGGTTAATCACAAAAAAAAAAAAAAAAAAAAAAAAAAAAATAGCAGGAAGAAGGGTAAAATATGCATAATTTAAAAATACCGCCTCATTTTTGCCCTTCATCTCAGCTCTGTCTTTTCAGAAATATGGATATTTGTACCTATGAACTAGGCAGACATTTCACAGCACGGGCAGAACTTTTGTTCTCCAGAGACAAAAATCCCATGGAATGATTGTACATAGAAATTGCATTAACGATTGAAGGGTTTGATGCAAATATGTTCATCTCAAAATCTACACCTCAATGTGAAAAACGCTGCTTTCAAGAAACCATAGCCAGAATCACATCATGGTAGATACTGAGGCACAGAGTCCTTGGATGTTCTTTTACATTGTATAACCACTGAAACTCTATTTATTTATGCCTTGAACAGATGTTTTTCCATATGTCTAAATAACCCTTCTTCAGAAAAAGTAATTCAAGCACATTACATTTTGCAGACCAAGGAATGTAGAGACTTCAGACTCGTCAGTATTTATAGAGCATTTGGTATGTTTTCTATAGCGAAGTCAGTATCTTCTCTTTTGAAAAAGTCCCTAATCCTACTCCTCCGAGTAAAGTAAAAGGACCTATAAATAGGCAGCTAAGACTGAATGTGCAAGATGCTCTGACAATAGCTGTTGTACTCAAATCCTGACCTTACAACGGCAGAGAGCACAGCCAAGCTGTCTCATCCACAGCATTTTTCCATAGCAGTGTAGCAGTTGCTATTTATTTATCAACTGATTGAAAATTCAGAAAACAATACTGAAACTTGAAGAAAAAGTTAACAGCGGACGATAAATCCTTGAAAGAATGACAGGCTTTCAGCACAGCCTCTTGATTCTCTGACATTTGGCAGCGCTATTTGTGATTTAAAACAAAAACTTGATGCTACTATTTGGGGAGAAAAGTGCTTCATTGTGACTACAGTTGAGAGCATGCTTAGATTAAAAATAGGAACGGATACAAATCTGCTCCCCCTTGGGCAGAATTTGACCCTTTTGAGGTTCCTAATCAAAAATCTGAACACAATAAGGACTGTCGTAATCACATTAGAAGGGTGAGCTCCAGTGCTTGAAGGCCTGAAAGGAGGGTTTCCTCACGGCTGCCATCTCCGCTTTCCTCCTAAGGCTGAATGAGTCTCAACTGCTTCGCAGCACCAGGAAAAGTCATTTAGTAATGAATAATAATACCACCTATAAATATTTAATATCTGGCAATTAACTCTGCACTGTTCAAAGCAAAAAAAAAAATTATGGAAATACAGAAAGGCCTCACCAAACCATTTAGTAACATTGCAACATCATCTCCTAGCTAGATATTTCAAGTATGCCCATCCTGAGATCATTCCATGGACACAAGTTACAGTAATAAGCGTTTTTCCTTCTCCTTCTTTAATGAGAGTGTTTTTCTCAGGGCTGCTGATGGCAAAGGAGCTTCCCAGATTACACTGAAGGCTTTTCATTTGGAAGGAAGCCTGCACAGAAGCGTTTTGCTGGCAGAGCACTTCCAATAAAGGGAAGACGAGTTTCGACTCCTACTTTTTATTTCTCAGAAATCGCTCGTGGGTAAGAACTTTCCTTAGTGAAGCCTCTGACTACGAAGATTTCGTAGATGTAGAAATCATTGAAGTATATTCCTACACTAGACGTTGTGAACTTCTATAAACATTCTGTCCTCCGTGTAATTGGTAAGATAAACTAACAAACCAAGGCCAAACTTTCAAACAAGCCCATGACACCGATTGTCCCAGCTTCGCCAGCTCTTGAGTTTACAGGTCAAGTAAGACTCTTCTGCATACATTTCTCTCTCCTCCTTTTCTTCGGCATGGCATCTCCCAGCCAGTGCAAATTAATTGTGTCCTAAATGTTGCTATGCATGTCATCCATCACATGTAAAGTTTGTCCTCTTGAGTACTACTAGTTCCATTTTATCCAGAAAATGTATATCCAAGAGCAACAGACAAAAAAGAGTGAAAAACAAATAAATAGTTTGTTTTCATCCTCTTAACGAAGAGAAAAAAATGTGCCATTTTGGCTCTACCCTGGTTTTACAGAACTCAGTCAAAAAGCATGTACTGGGAGTCCCTGCAATGATTACAACTGTAATTAATTTTCCAACATGAGCCAAGTCAGGCTGGACACTTGTCTGCTCATTGCATCGTGTACCGCTTAGACACGGTCTTTAGCTAGGAGCTCTACAGATAGATATGACTACGGAGGAAATAAAAAAAATGGAAAGATCTTAAGTTGTATTCATAAACGGTATTACAGTGCAATGTTTAGCCAGGGATTACAAAGCAGGCATCTTTGAAAATTGCTGTTCATATATGACAGCAGAATAAGTGCATTTTTCCTCATCTGCAAGTAACATAATGTTCGAAAAGAAGAAGAGAAGAAACTGGTCTTACCCTATAATCCCAGTATGTAGATTAACATAGGCTTTTTCTAGTGCTGCTAGCTAAGCCTTTGTAAGGCTGCATCAAAAACAATTATTAAAATTAATCCCAGGTACAAATGGAATTGTGCAATATTAATCCTGCTGAAAGAAAAATCTGATACGATAAACATGTAGAAGACTGACATGAGAAGCAAAGGAAGGAAAAAAAAATAATCCTTGAAAACCAGTTTTGCAAGCACTGGTCAAGTGATGGGCCTGCAGAAACACAGGAAAATCAATGTTGCCAGTAAGATGCAAACCTTTCCTTCTACAGTGGCCGTCTTGGCAACAATTAAGACATTCATAGCTTATCAAGAAGAAGCTGGAGGAAATTCAAGGTGTTTTCAGTCGAAGATAAAAGAAAATATAAAAACTGGGGAGAAAATTCCTTCCATAATAGACTACCCCAAGTGTAAAACATGGAAAAACTTAAATGCAAAGCAAGTATTTATAAACTGGCAGCCAGAAATTACATTATGTCTCCAAGAGTCCTTAAGAAAACTCACTTCAGCACAGAATATCTCTCCTCACCATTAAATGAAACAAAACCAAGGAGACAATAATAGGTGTCCTCCAAATGAACTTTCACATTTAAAAGAAGACAAACGGTTTTAGATAATACTTTTATAATGTGCATAATCTAAGTTATTAGATGGCAATATACAGCATGCGGCTCCTTAATACTAACGTAAATGTTTCTATTACAGTTTCCAGTGAGAATTTCATACTCAGCAAAAAAATATGTTTCATACATTGCTCTTCATTGGGCCTTTGACTTTTGATAAAAAAAATCAATTGATGAATTTCAGATTTACAGGAAATGCTTTATCTGTTCAAAAAAATAAAGATGTACTGCATCAACTAGACACGGTATTTTTCTGCATATTATTCAACACACTGTACATGGACTCTGTGCTTTGCAAAATGTCCTGTAGGCTGATCCAAGACTAATATTAAGTATCACTTGATAAAAGAGGCGTGCAGTAAATCTTCATGAAGTGGAGGGGACAGAATGTATGAAGACTAGGAGTAAGCCTCACGTGGCTGCTGCAATCCTAATCAGATCTATGGCATGTCCATCAAATTCACGGAGGAGTTGTGCAAATAAAAAACCAATTCTTGGTACAAAAATAAAGTATCTTTTTTCAGATATAATCAACATCTTACCCTCTTCCCCAGATTCTGGACACTGATGTTCAGTTAAGATCATGCCTGAATGCTAATTCCACTTAGATTTTAGTTAGAACACTTTACATTAACCTTTTATGAGATTTATGGCCAGCTCTAATGCCTACTAACAGTCAGTTGCAATGGATAATGACAAAGCACTTGTTTGCTACAGCAGACTCAGCCTCTGCAGGTGCTTTTGTAATTTGACATATTTTTCAAGCCAATACAGGTAGCTGTCTTTGCATCTACACCCTTCAAATTCCAGAGAAACAAATGGTGTGGGATATAACCTACAGAAGGGCAAACCTCAGTTCAACCGTCAGACACAAACCAGGACATTACATAAAGAGCTATTCTGCCCCACGAATGGTACTGGAGTCCAGCCACACTGCAGTGCTGCAGCTGCTGAGAATGAACTGTTTCACCATCTCCTGCAAATCAGTTGGTGAGAACTGAAAAGCTACTCTTCCGAGATCCCCCGATTCAAAAAGTTACCCGGCAATTTGTAATGTCCTTTCATGACAAGAAAACTGTAAGACAAGTCGCAAAGGAGATGAGGTCCATAAAACAAAACGTTCCTTCTAATTTTTCTGATACTAGAAATACCAGCAACGACCGCTACCGCATATTTCATCATTTCTGCTGTTGCCGAGAGCAGCCATCAATTCTACCTACTGCGTGTGCATGGGGTCAAGGCAAGAGTCTGACCCACTTCAATGTGGACTTAATCTGAGATGCAATCAAAGCATAATCAAATTCCCAAACTTGGGAGACTTTTTCTGCACCTATGCCACTTACTTTATTGCCTTAAGACTCCCTCCAGTCAACATGCAGCTTTGCAACAGGCTTCAACATAACATCAACCAACGTGCCCCTATGAGCCAGGCGAAAAAAATCCAAACCACAAAAAACCCCAGAGCTGATCATGACTGAATCTGGCACAGAAATCTATACGTTATTTAAGAAAAAATGAACTGAAAACCAGAAATAATATTAGTTCAAGTTGAAACAAAAATGTAGATTCAAAATAAATGCCAGCCAGAAAAAGCCAAATTAGACTTGCAGTAAAATATAGCACATGGTTACAAGATAAAAAACCAGAATAGTAATGTGTTAAATACTTACAAAATCATATTATCTTCCCTAAAGTAAACATATTTTTTAAAGTGATTAAAACAAATGTGTGTCTATTAACCACCACTGCTGTTAGTCCCGAATTCACCCAATTGCTTTAAATTCATTTATTACTTTATATCCTTGCCCACAGTTTCTGCCATTACCTATGTGCCCGGCTCGTCAATCACAGTATTAAAGACTGGCACCTCTCTACTTACATTCATCACTTTTCCATTTTACTTCAGCACTTAGCATCATTAATTTATCAAGTCTCATTCCATTCAACTCCCACGGCTACTTTAAGCACGACAGAGCAAGGTCTTGTTTTATTATTTTTATTTTTTACATATTTCATGTCAGGCACAACAAATGAGGCTACTCTGCAACAGCAATACAACATTAAAAGAAAAGCTTTTATCACAGCTTAATAAAACTTTAAGTACACAAAGTAAAAACACAGCTCTACGCTGCATTTATACAGCATTTTTATTTATAATGTAGCAGCACCTGAAACAACTAGACCATTTTCCATATACAGAGGGAGGAACGTTCTTATCCCTGTATTATATGATCTATCTGTTTGTAAAGCTATATTAATGCATTTAGAGATGTTTTATTATCACAGTAATAATGTTTTTATCAAAAAGTTCTTTTCAAATAGTGTCAATTTTGAGCCTGCCAACCAGCTGAGACACCAAAATACGTTGTCCTACAGAAACCAGCACAATTCAGTTAACTCATTAGCCAACGCCAGACACAGTGGAAGCCTTTCTTACAGAGTCATCTGGGCAGTTTCAAAGGTCACAGCAAACCTGTTTTTTGACATGCCACGTCAGATCCTCTAAGCAGAAGCTATACTGGCATAGCCAGGGTTTTTTTGAAGATTTGTCGAACAACGGCTGTCCTAGAACCCCAAAAATAAATTTTAAAAAAAATGCAAAATAAAGCTCTCCCACCTTCTTTTTTTAATCAATAACAAAACAATTTTGTTTGGAAAGCACTGAGCTATTATCCAGAGATTTTAGACTGTGCAACTGGCAGCCCTTCTATCAGCAAACGCGTAAATACCTACAACTACGAGCAAGAGAAGAGAAAGAATCACAAGTCTGATCAAATATGACATTTATCTGTGCAACTAAGACTGCTGAGCCACTTATCTCACAGACTAAAGGCAGATACCATTAGTCAGATTTCCTCTTCTCTCATTATTATTTTTTGTATTATACTGCATTTTATGTAACAAAGAAAATAACTGAAGCCTCACCCAACAAATCACTGCAAGAAGAGCAATTCTCAAACGCTCCCAAAGTACGATTCAAGCAGTGTGCACCACTGAGAGGTAGGAACTGAAAGTCCAGCAGCTGTGTACTTGTTTTTTTGTATTCCATAGGACATGGCTACATCACTGCACTCCTCCTTCTGGCCTGTGCTTCAGATCTATCACATCCATCTGTGCTCATGATCTATGGATGGTGACGGACGCTAATGAAGTATAGATTTAAAATTGTATGAGTGACTTTATCCAATCATTTAGCCTATCATTTTTCCTTCTACTACCAGCTACCCTGTCAATATCTGTACCACTTATGTATGACTTCTGCTCTAGATGCAGTTCAACCTTCTTGCTGACCTGAACATTTACACTTTCTTTTTAGTCTGCCAGTAATAGTAGGTTTCAGGCCCAACATTCACTATCAGTACAGATACGTTCTATATGTCCTAAAATATGTAACATTGCAGGACTTTGGTTTTTTTAAACAGTGTCAGGACCCAATATAACATATTTGATAGCCTAAATTGGGAAGAGCTTAGAAAGCAGGTCATCTACTGAGCCAGCAACATATGCAAAGCATTGATTTCACAGTACGGAGAATAAGCAATCCACCTTCTGTAAAATTACTATCCCCCAAAAGCATAAAGCCAAATACATCAAATAAAGTCAATATACTCTGTGTTTAATGAGACGCATACTTGTTCTCTACTTACAGCCGTTAGGACATGTAGTGCTGAAAAACCTTCTGTCCCAAAAATAAACCGTAGGTAAAGATGACATGTCCCCAGGTCCCCTTTGGATTAAAAACCACCTGAGCTGTGCTCAGGATAAAGTTGCAACTTCCACCCCTGCGGATGACAGGAGGAGCCCCCCATCTACGCCAAACTGCTCCAGCCCAGAACCCCAGCGAAGGAGACACCAGCTTCGCCCTGGGGTCTCCACCAGCCTCCTCATCCCACGTGCAGAGTGGCTTTGTACGGCGAGTAGAGAAACCTGAACCAGATCAGGGAACACTGCTTTATGGCTAACTATTTGCTTTTCTTTGAGATTCACTCAAGTCTTTCCCTGAAAAAAAATTACATACAATTAATTTAACACAATTAAACAATAGTTTATTTCCAGCCTGCCTCAACACTGTACTAAGTAACTATATTAAAAACAACAGGATAACATTCTCCTGTCTGTCTAATCAAAGACACTGTGGATGAGGTAGGTACTTTTTAAATCAAAGCTTTCTCTGTTAAATAAAGAAATGTTTAGTGAAATAATGCCTAAAATACAAATACTGAATGTTTCTTAACTAAGATTATGTGTTTAAAAAATCCCCTCTCCAGAGAATAACGTATACAATTATAACTGTCTTTACATAAACTGCAGGTTGAAAAATGAAGAGTGACAAAAGCCACGGATGAAAAACACTACACGAAAGTATTAATTATTCTGGTGTTAACAAAAAAGAAACATTTCGTGTTAGATCTTTACCCTAAAGCTTTGTATAATGCTTCTTGATTAAACATGTATTTGTGTTCCAATATTACCGGTTCAGTTATCATGCCCACAGCTTCATGAAATGAACAGTTTAGAATAAGTAGTCAATCCAGTACAACGGCAATTTAGTTTTGTAACTGCAGGTTAAAATGGCAATATCTATTTAAAAATGTAACTCTTCAGTTCAAAGAGGGGCATATCCGTATGGAGTCACTGAATGTGTTAGAACTGATACAGAAAAAATATGACGAAGGAATAAAGGGAAATAAGAGACAGTAAAATTAAAGCACAAAAATTGGAGATGTCACGCTAATGGCACGCTGTGAAGAGTGGTGTGGGAAGAGCAGTTTCCTGAGCTCCTTCTGCTCTGCCATAGAGTACGTGTGTCCCGCTTATCCAGCGAGTGCACTGGGCTTGGCTCAGGCACTTGCGTGCAAAGACCAACGTTATATTAGGCAATTACCATTTTTAGTGCATTCCGAGCCCGCAGCAGAGTCCAGCACATACTCAGCCTGCAGGTGAACGTTTCATGGATCTTGTGTAACTCCAGGCTGGTGGCATCTCCCACGCTCCCATGGGAGAACCTCCGTTTCCCTGCTGTCCTGCTCTCCCAGCGCTGCCCGTCCCCAGCACGGCTGCCCGAGCCACAGGCACTGCCGGGTGGGCGGTGGGAAGACCCATCTCAAAACCATTTCCTCTGGTTTTTTAATGATTGGAAATAACCTTACGGGAGAAAGGTTGCGATGCCTATTATACATCTGAGAAGGCTGAATCGGACTGGAACAGTCATTAGCCCAAACATATAGAACAAGTTAAAAACACCACCACAAAACCCCTACCTCTAAAAACGATGCTCTAACCAGGGGAAAAAGAAACTTTTCTGTGAATAAATGGGTGCCACACGAATATGAAATCAGTATGCTGACAATGAGATATTCCCATTGTTGGGGCCTTATGAATCCTGAAGCACAGACATCTGCTTCCAGATCTCTGGGGTTTTGAATTATTTTTAAACGCTGAACAAAGAACACTTAGTACCACATACTTCCAGTTTCACAGCTGGGTTATTTTAAGTAGTCAAAAAACTCATTGGAATATAACTTTCTTATTTTGAAATATTTTAGCTTGAAGTTATTAATCTGTCCCTTGAGAATTCAGAACATCTTAGAACACTCATTTTAAATATTCAACATCTTTCAAAGATACAATCTTCTCACATGGCCTTAAAATAAATGCCTGAAATATCGCACTCTAATAACCCAAATGGAGCCCTTACTAAGGAAGGGATTTGGTTTCTTCTTGATTAGAAAATCTCCAATTCCCTCTCCTCTAAAAGGAAAAACCCTATCCTCATAAACATTTCCTGAGGATGAGAAGCAAATACCATTTATTTTCACAGTGCTTTGTGAAGGCAAAGAGAGCTACAGACACGCACGTTCTGCAACACGGGGGGTCTGGAATGAATTTGAGGTCAGGCAAATGGGAATTCTGTCCCATTCACTGTATGATCCAGGCAGGACTCATTTTCTCTGTATCTAATTACCCATTTGTAAAATACCTGTGTTAAGGGGTCCTTTATCGTGCAGGGACAGGGAGAGACTGATGATTGTGGAGTACCTTGAAAGCTTGTGAGAGATGCTGTAGGAATATCAAGTGTCACCTTACTGCTGGCCGTGCCGCGGCAGCGCCGAGCAGGCACAGGCTGAGGAGCACCAGGAATTCCTCAGCGGAAACCCAGATGACTGAATTTCTGACTTGGGGGGAAACAGTCGGGAGAAAGAAGCCATCAGATGAATTAATTGGTGTAACATGGTTTAAATCACAAAGACTGTGCCGCAGGATGGACTAAGTGTCCTGACAAGCCATATGCGGTTTCCTTACAAAATCGGGTAAAAACTGGAAAATAAATAGGTAGCAGTAAGAAGCATGCAACAAGCTCAACAAAATCTGTGCTAATATTAAAAGCCTGCTTTTGCATTTGCTACTGCTTCATTACTGACTTGATAATTGTTTCTAGGTTCTTAATGAATTCAAACTCAATTTACGCACACTAACATCTAGCTTTAGTAAATTTTCATCTTACGTATTGATGATGAAATTAAATATTCCTCTTTATTCCAGGATGATGAATTTTGTAGTTAAAACTCAAACTTCAATTCAAAGTGCTCAACAGTTACTCCCATCAGCCTTCAATCACATAAAAAGACAGCAAAAAATATTGCGTGTCTTCTCTGTTGTTCTGTATCACAAACAAATATTTTTCTTTTCTGCAGAAAAATGAAATTTCCCTTAAAATATCATTAAATATGTTTTAAAGAAAACTGTAGAATACTACTGTACAGTCACAGCACCTCAGGACGTAACCAGGGAGGATATTCTGGATGCAGCAGGATTATGCAAGGTCAGGGCAGTGAAATACCCCCCAGGAAAACCCAGGCCAGTAAAGACGCAGAGTTCACCAGGTGCTTTAGCTGCAACCGCACTGTTAAAGAACTGTTTGCTTAAGACAGACAGTGTTTTAAGTCTGCTCGACAGTTACTTACAACAAATTAATCTGGAGAATAAAAACCGGTTGTATATTTCACTGTCTTTTCCATTTTTTTAACTCACTCTCCGGCATGAACTGTGAACAATATAATTAGCAGAATGTCAAAAAATTCATTCTCGTTGACAAGACCTGTAGCACGCTGCTGTGTTCGCCAGTCCCCACTCCACAAAGGAGGGCTGCAAAGGAACTCTGAAGGCCATTGAAAAATCTAAAAGATTCTCCAGACAAAATGACGTTATCTGAAGGAAAGGTGGTCAATTGCTCAAAACTTCTGCCAGCTAGTTAATGAAGATACTTTGGCAGCATCTTCTGCAGAGACTACTTCCAGCAAGAAATAAACCACCATCTGCACGCATAGAGATGGGAAAAATAGTGGCTTTGGACTAAAGATGAGTTCCTGATCAGGCGTCTAATAAGAGAGAAGAGTTAAGGCTCGAGAGAGTAATAAAAGGTTAAATTAGTGTGTTAAAAGCATAATTAATTCATTAAAGATAGCAAAAAACCACTGAAGTGAACTTAAGGAAAACACCACTATCACTGTCCAGCCAAGTAAATGCCTTTAAGAATAGCAGCAGAATCAAAAATCATAGTTTACCTTATCACAGCAAAAATAATTGAAGATTTTTCATGTCTCCTCATTTTAGGCATTAAGTATGGAACATTTGTCAAGTCAGGGTACATGAAGCATTCTATCTGTTGATTTGTTAGCTAAGTAAAATATATCTGTACTAAGAGCACCCTGGCTTATTGTTTGTAGACAACCGGTCCTTTCACACCCAAGAGCACAGAAGACTCTCACGTCCCCGAAGAGCTCTGAAAACAATCTTCCGAGCATCAGAACAACATAAGCAGCAGAGATGACGACGATGCCATCATCATTACCATAGTGCAAACCATGCCAAAACGCCAGCTCCAACAGTGACACCCAAGGGACGGGAAAAGGGTGGGAGCAGAAGCTCTGGGGGAGCCCCATGGAAAGGGGGGAATGGGAAGGGCAGCTATGGAACAAGAAAATGAACACTAGTTAGGAAAACAAAAAAAACAAGCCAAAAAAACCCCACCCAAAAAGCAAAGACCTAAAAGGAGAGAAGCTGAGGTAGAATGCAAATTAAAGAAGTGTGTCAAAGACTGCTTACTAGTCAAAGACAACAAATCCTAAATCACAAACCTCATTAGAAACTTTTATTAGATTTTCAGAGGAACAAACATGCAGAATCCCAGACTGAATGTACCTTTGAACTAGGCACGAGGAAGTTGGTAAATTGAGGATGTAATGAATCTGGAAGCAAAGGAGAAAAAGGAGCTGTGAAGACAGGCAGGGACAAGCTGAAACCAGAGCATGATCTTGGGGTGGCACACGCAAATACAGAAATGAAATGCAACCTAAAGTAGGTTGTTATCAGCAGGAGCTGCACCGGTGGTGTAACGTGGTGGTATTCCTGCTTGCACCTGATGTAACTTCCCAGGAGTTTACTGTTTAAGTTTCTGTTCTAAGTGGAAAGATGCATTTTTGTATCATTTTAGTTATGCAGATTGGTATTTTTTCAAACTTTTTTCAAGCAGACAGTAAGTATTGTCTCAAGAGACGATAATTTATCTTGAAGGGACTGTACAGACTAATAACATGCTTTGAAGAGTATTAAGGAGGTCAATCTGTCCAATTCATTTTAATTGAACTAGACACAGACGGTATATGATTTAGTTTAATTAGGCTGTAGATAAAGAACATCTCAACATAAGGCATGCCAGTCAAGGATAAATCATTAAATAGCAGCACATACTTGAAAATACATAAGGCCAAAAAACTTGCTGCATAACTGAGGATGTTGGTGCAATACTCCTTTCCATCAAAGGACCAAAAGATCAGTCCCATTTGAAAGAATAAGGAAAAACTTCACAAGGCGATATGTAAATGTCTGGTAAACTGAGAAAAGAGAGCATTTTGAGAAAAAATGTATTTACTACAAAGGTAATGCTAGTTCTTTCATTATAGAGACATAATAAAATAAGGCATAGTACTCTACCACAAACAATAGTTAAAATTAAATCGATTGTTCCATCCATCCATTAAGGAGATCTAATTATGGAACGTCATTAGCAAGGTCTTAATGCAATCTTTTTCTTTGTTTTTTGATTACTACCTATTAGTTTCCTCCCTTTATTGACAGACTTCACTTTTAAGTTGTTATCTTTTAAGTCAGAATAGCATTAACAGACTTTTAAAAACTGACTATACTTGGATGATTTTGCACAAGGTTGGGGATATCGGAGAAATACAGTTAAAACATTTTTCCTCGCCTATTTCTTTGCATTATTATTCCAGCTAGTTCTTGGAACCAACGCTTTCCTGCCTCTGGCCTTATTTACACCTCCCACCTCTTTTTAATCACAATGAAGAAAATGTATATAAAAGCTGCAAAGCTTAAAAAAAAATATAGGGGTGTCTGTGCAACACCGTATTTTAGGCAAAATACGTGGTGCCTAAAGGCGCATTTACTGCAACAAACTTTGCGGCAAGTGCCCAGCTCATCCCCATGCAGGTAGTCACCGACAGAGATCACAGTGGTCACACAGACCTCGAGCATCATTTCATATTCCATTTTCTCCTAAATGAACTATAAATTTTTTATCCGGTTTTATAGGCATCATTCAGCATCGTCACTACAGCAGCAGAGTGTGATCATTCCATCACCACCAAAGCCAAAGGTATTTCTGCCTGTGAGTCTGTAGAAGATGCTGAACGCTTCTACAACATCAGCATTTTCCTGAGCGCTCTGAAAGGAATAGATGTAACATAGTATATATCGTGTATTTTTAGGTTTTATTATAGTTGCAATCTTACATACTCTTTATTTTTCTGTTAAAGAAACAGTTTAAATACCACGCTTGTAAATCAAGCACAGTTCATTAAGCACTGAAAAGACTCCCACTGACTTAGATGCAAATTCTGTACTAATGTTAGAAATGCCTAGAAACCCACTGTTTCTGAGACCTTTTGCTGAATTTGTCTTTACCATCAAGATTTCCAAAGCAGTATTCTGCATTCAGTACATTTTACAAAATTCAGCTGTTAGCACATTTAGTTCAGAGCAGCTCTCATTTATATAGAGAGCTTTCCCTTGAAAAACCAGCCTGTATTGATACTGGGGGTTGCCCCAACCCAGGTGCAGGAGCCTGCACTTGGCCTTGTTGAACCTCATGAGGTTCACACAGACCCACTTCTCAAGCTTGTCCAGGTCCCTCTGGATGGAATCCTGTCCCTCGGGTGCGTCAACCGCTCCACTCAGCCTGGTGTTGTCTGTGAACTTGCTGGGAGTGCCCTTGATCCCACTGTCTGTGTCGTTGATGAAGATACTGAACAGTACTGGTCCCAGTACGGTCCCCTGTGGGGCACCGCTCTTCACCAGTCTCTGTCTGGACATCGAGCCATTGACCACTACTCCCTGGATGCGACCATCCAACCAATTCCTCACCAATTTTCAAAAGAACCAAGTGCCTGATTGCAGCTCCTGTTGACTCCGCTGGTGAACACAAACACTAACGAGCATGTAAAATGAACAATATCTGCGCGTATGTCAGATGTGTGTGCACGGATGAGGCATTCCATATCCTCTTTAGACTAGGGCAAATTTTGCCAAAAGGCCTTAATTAAAAAACAAGAATAATCTCACATTAAAGATATCTTCATGTGTGACATTCTCAGAAGACAAAAAATCATCTACTTACTAAGGAGGAACCTCATTTTTAAATAAGATCCTTTTCAACCACAACTTCAGGAAATGTTTAATTTTTGGAAGGCTGTATTGATTAAGATGCATTGGTCTTTTACTGCAGTGACTAATAACCCAAATTCTTGGAGTAAATCCCAACAGTATTGGCAAAACAAGCAGTAATGAACCTGAGTGAATGGACTACTGTGACAGGAGCAGATAGATTAAAAAAATAAAATGCAGAGCAATGACAGCTAATATGAAAAAAATTACACTGGTACTTTTTTCCTTATTCATTTTAGAACTACTTGAAAATAAACTTTTATTCTAGTAGCCATTTTTGAACTATTATGTCTCTAAAGTGACTTCATTTGGACATACAGCGTACCCCCTCGATAGGGTGCCTGGAGTCGCTCAGGTATAGGTTCTGGTGCAGACGCAGTCTCCTCATTTGACCCGAGGGCTTTATTGTTGCCAAATACAAAGCACTAGGAAACACTTTGATTTGATTTGAGCTTGTAAGATCAGTAACCAGCTGTACCTTCTCACATAAGAGCAAAGGATTAATCTGGAATGGTAGAATAGAACATTTTCTACCCCTCTCATTCTATAATGCGCTTCCAGCAAATAAAAAAAAAAATGGATGTGTATTTCTACTTCTCTTAATTTTACCTCTGTGTGGCATGTTTCTAAATTAAGCATGTTAAATATAAAGCCATTTGCGTTTGAAGTCTTTCATATTATTTATTGCAAATCCCCTTTATGCAGGAATATTGAACAAAGTCTGTTGATTGCACAGTTCTTTTTATTTTCATGAATGGTCCAATCATGCTCTTGGCACGTGAAGATACAAGTGACAGATGTTAAACAAAACTCTGAGGGTTTATATGTTTCTCCTAAAAGTTACAGGGCTGCTTTCTTTTCTACTGTGGTTTTTTTTTCACTGTCCTGCTATCTTTTTTGCTTCTGCTTCTCCAAAAGCATTTTCCTGCCTCTTGCACCCTTTGGGTGCCAGAGCCACGTGGGATCTATGGGCACATCAGCAGAGGATGCCAGCAGTACGCAGCAGAGCATCTTCAACTCTCTTATTCTAGTTGCCAATTTAAAGCAGAGCACTGACTTCATTAAACTCAAGACCGAGAAATGAATTTCACTTGGTAGAAACAAGGTCAACATGACAAAACGAATAGACTTTGAGAACAATCACATAAATTAAAGTCTCTGGTTATTAAAATGCTTATTTGTTTTAATTAAGTGAAGTAAAAAGCTTTTTAATATGTTAAAAAAGGAATGCGTTGAGGAGTGGGATTTTAGGCTTCAGATTTAACAATACAACATGATTCATTTCCCTGTAAGTAGGTCAATCTGTAGGTACTAATAGAGACCTTGAAAAATAAAAGTGGATTTTGACTAAGGAAGGATTTCATAAAGCTATTTATAAGAAGAGATAGCCAGGTCCTCTTCCTGTTGCATGCTAGGATTGCAGGGCTCAAATTACCTTTAATTAGATGCAAAGAACCTTCTCAGGAAGAAAACAGTAATTTGGGATAATCCCAGATTTCAAGTGATTCTGTGAAAAAAAAATATTCCAGAAAACTATTCTAGAAAAAAATCTGTGACAACGAAACTAGGCTATTTGCAGACCAAAGATCTATCATTTCCCATCTCATGATAACTTTTATAAAAAAGAATGAAGACCCTAAGATTCAGAAAATGCTTTTTTAAGAGGAGCTACATAAAAATCAGTTTAAAATTATATTGCTACTAGTAAGTTCAGAATTGGATTTTGTCTTTTATAAACTCTTCTTGATGTCCACAAAGTTAATCATTTGCTATTATTCTACTAGTCCTCCAGTGCCAACAGGGTGTAACCTAAATAGCTACCATAATAACCAGGTTTCAAGTTTTCCATTTTTTTCCCCCTCTTTTCTTAATTCTGAGAAAAAAAAAAAAAAAAGAAACAAAAGCAGTGAAAGCTATGCATAGCCTTTTTATAACTATTTTTATAGAGGCTTTTATCTCTTTTCTGGTCCATTCTTTGCTGGTCTGATGCTCCTGTTGCCATAGAAACAGACCCGAAGGTAGCTTTGTTACAGATTACAACGGTTTTCCCAACACAGAGAAATTTCTTTCAAGCCTTAGTTCAGCAGGTAGCCTTCTCATGGGGACAGAAAGAAAGAAGAATAAATCAATCTCTGACTCTTATATCTATTAAGTTCTCATTACCAGAATTTATTATGCGCTTTTGCTTTTAGTTTTATGAGCTCAGCCTATGATCGCTGGTACTTTAAGGATTAAGTTTCATTAATTACATGGGTCACGCTACAGTTTATTTATCTGCAAGGGAATAGCCAAAATCAAATTATGAAAGAAATCACGACTGGCATAATGTTACTTCAACAGAGCATCAGGATTTTGTTTTTCAGCACAGGTAATATATAGTTGGTTTAAACTCTGTTTGTATCGAGTTTCATTAGGTTGTTATAAAAATCTGACCAATTACAAAAATGAGAATATATTTTGTGACAATGATATCATCTAATACACATTCCGTGGTATCACCGGCTGTTTCAAGACAAAGCCAATCTTTTCCAAAGACTGAAGAAAAATCTGTGAACTATTTGCATCTCTTAAGAGTATCACCCCAATAATGGACAGCAAAAATTAAAAGAATTAAAAGAATGCCCAAGAATGAAACTAAACTGTTCTTGCTCATGCAAACCTACCCAAATGCTTTGTCAGGACCAGTTTGATAAACAGAGTTTAAACGGAAGGGGATGGCAGCTGCTCTCTTGCAGCCAGGATGTGTCTCTACCTCCCCTCCCCTCCTTGCTTTTCCTCTCTCTCTTTCATCTCTCTATTCCAGGGTCAAAACACCTGGATAAAAGAAACTTGCTCTCTCCTACAGAGTACAAGTTGTTCTTTTTTGGCCAACCCCACAGGTGGTGTACTGGAGTTGTGTGATTTATATTAAGAAATAGAGGCTACAGCAGTTTAACTCCGCAGTCATTAGCAAATTTCTCCCAGCACCCCAAGGAAATAGCTACCAATAATTTACAAAGCTAGGTATGCTCTCTGGTGACACATTCTAGAATTATTTGTAGCATATGGGATCTACAGTGCTTTTCAAAATTAGCCCACTCGTTTTATTCCAAATTAAGATTTCATCTAATTTTGGTGTAAGAACTGCCACCGCAAAAAACACAGAGTGCTAAAAACGTTTGGCATTCTGCAAGGTGTTCTCAGTGGTCTGTGACTGTGGATGTTCCTTCTGGCTAATAAGTTCAGTATGCCATAATCAGACTTTTCTTTTTTTTTTTTTAAACACATGATCGTGGGGGTGGAACCTGATAGAAATGTCTATGGTACATTTTACACATGGTATCTCACGTAAGAAAATAGATTATTAGTAAGTCTTAAGCATTCTTCTCCCATGAACCCCAGTATCATCTCATCATATATACGTACAGTTTAAAGATTGACACAACTTTGGCAAAGGGTAGGTATAAGATGACAAGGAAATAATTAAATTCAACTTACGTTGTGCAACTAAATATACTCTAAGAACTGGAAAATAAGGGCTGTTGGAATAATGTCATCTGCAGCTTGAGGAATTAGAAAAAGTTTTGATCATGAAATTAGCACCCAGCAGATTGCTTAATCGGTTGTAGTTACTGCCACTAAAACTGCAAACCTATCAACAAGATTTCTTTTTACTATTAGGAATAACTTTGCTGAGAGTTCTGCTTTTATAATATCACTGCCTAATAATTGTTCTCCAATGCTAACTTATGAAAATGACTGATATTTTTAGATTCATCATTTATATAAATTTCCTCTCTCTCTCAGCAGTACTGTCTCTGTTTAACCATTAACTCTTACAAGAATCATCTGTATTATACTGTATATTGCATAGCAAGAGCCTAGAAAATGAAAATATAAATTCTAATTTTTTTATGATACAGTTATTCGGCATTTGAATTGTCCTCAGTTGGGAAAGTGAAAAAGATATTCTTTATAAATAAAAAGCTTTCAAAGCTATGAACTTTCAAAGCTCAGAGACTGTAACAAAAAACTAGTTAAACTACATATCCAGTGTCTCAGGTGCAAGGTCCATAAACTGAAATACTAAAGGGCTGCGACGGAAGACGTAAGCAGTTGTGGCTCTGGAGTCACGCACTCTGTGTGGGCAGTCACCCACCGCGTATTTGCTCCGAGCAGGGTGCCTACAAGGAGAGGATTCAGACAGCTCTTTTCAGTACCGCAGCACAAATTTTTCCATTCATCCTCTGCAGATGGACAGACTCGGAGAGTCGATTCCAGGATTGGGTTGTAGGGCAGAGGGAAGGGGTGGGGATTATAAAGTAGTTATGAAAGTTCATGAACCTGTTCCTTTGTAATTTAATTCTAATTTTCTTGTGGATCATTTACTCTAGCTTAAAAGCCATACCAGTTTCAATAAAAGGAGCCTGCACTTCAATGTAGGAATAGAAGGTACAAACGTATTCTCAGGAGATGATAAACGCAAACATATTCCAGTACATGAACTGCTTTCAAGTAACCCGTGAAGCGCTTCCAGCTACTAAAATGAAGGCATTTAGGCGAGCAGTGCCATGAACACCTCTGTACAGCCAGCTAACAGCAATTAAAGCCCGTCTCTGAAGGAGCACCGAAGGGGTTGATCAGTAAATAAGCTGGGCCCGGGCACCGCGCAGTGGGAAACCACCCACAGGCAGGTGAGGAGCACATTTCTCAACACAGGCAGCGCCTGCCAACTGGTGATGAACATAAGGTGGAGAGGGTGACATATGGCTGGATTTTATTTATTGAGATGGGTAGGAAAACAGCACTTGGATTCTGAAGTATCCAGTAAGGGGAGAAGGAATGTCAAGGGGCATAAAACACTGTCCCCAGTTTAAGAGTGCTTGATGGAGGAAACTGAGGCACATTCTCCCTACCGTATACATGAACATCCTCCAGCTGCTGGCTGAATATGAGCAGAATATAATATATTCAGAGCCCTTTTTGGTATACTTCCTTCTTTAATTTCTCTCTCTCCTATTAAAACGAGTCTCACCTCAAGACTGATTCTGTTCAAACTGAAATTCATTGTCAACATACTCAAATACCCGTATTTCATAACGAGCCATTACAGACGCGCACAGTACCATTTAAAAACAATTTAAATTAGAAAAGTTACATAAGCAATTTTTCCCTACGGTTAATTTTTAAGGGTTTGAGGTCACAATCTTAAGCATGAAACCTTTATTTCTCCATAAACTACTTCGGACGGTCTGCAGAGATTCAGAAGTCAGGGTAATCACAAGAAATAAAATACTTAATTTTGTAACAAAAATATCCTTGCTGTCCTGTAAAATTTGTTTTAAGGTACTTACTGCATTGACTGTGATCTTGTTTATTTCGGTAACCTAGAACTAGCTTTTTAGGAAAGGGAAGCAGGAATATAGTAAGGAATATCATATTTTGACAGAAGTACGTTTGCATTTTAATTGTTTTATAATAAGAATATTACCTACTGTCCCCATCTAATAATGCCTATTGTAAACCAAGTCATCGTGATTAATAATTTTCCTGATTAGAAAACTTAGACATACAAACACACTGAGTTGGTATCTCAGTTTGTAAATAGAGGGGGCTTTACATTTTCTTTGTTTAGGGTATACAATGAAAGATTAATAAATCGATTGTGTCAGAGCTGTTTAAGAATCACTTCAAAAAATTCAAACAGCTTCTCTTTAAGAGAGCATTTTTGCTAATCTGGCAAGCAGTAAACTGTATCTTGCCAGATCTTCCTGCCTTTGTGCATCTTCTGTGACGAAGCGAGAAGATTTTTATTTTGATTAAAAAGAAAGTATTTCTTGGACAGGACCGCCTATTACCCAAAATTCAGATTAGCAATAAATTAAAAAACCCCCTAACCTTGGTGGTTATAATATTTACCACTGATGCTTGTTTGTTGCTCAGGTCACTCATGATGTCGAACGTAGGTAATAGTTGCTTTTCATTGTAAAAACAACCAAATGGTTAAAAGCGAATCAGACATGCCCTGCTGCTGCATTTCATTATCCTTGGAAAAAGACTGCAAAGCTTTCTGATTAAAATCCTTTTTTAACTAGTTCTACAGTAAGTCTTAATACTATGCTTCCAGTTACAGCCTTTTCTTTTCATGAGGGTTGTTTGGTCTGTTGTTTTGTGGTTGTTTTTTTAATTCCCAAAACCAGTAAAGCTGCTACCTTCTTTCACTCTGAAACCAGCCTCCTACATGTAAACGGTCTGGAAGCATAATTAAAGGCCAGTGCCCGGGGCTGGGGGGGTGGGGTGGGGGGAATAAATTGAAAAAAAGAATTTTCAGTGTTACCTGGAACTGAACAGGAAAAGAAATCTGGTCAAGAAAACTAAACCCCCCAGGATAGCCCAATTATATTAATTTACTCCTGCTTAGTATAGAGGTATGCCACAAGGAGGATCATTCATATCATTTGTATCCCAGCTGCAACTATCAAACTGGATAGCGTAATACCCCAGTAAATGTGGACATAAGCATTGCTCCAAGGCCAAACCCAAGCCCACTGCTGTCATACTGTAAATTATAATTTATAAATGATAACTGCTCCCCCTGCATATGGATTTTTGAGGGTCAATCTTTCTCCTCTCAACTCTAAAATCATAGAACCATAAAATGAAAAGCATGAGGGAGCCTTACAGGACTCATCTCGCCTCTCCCCTAGGTCTGATGAGTGCACAGATAATATCTACAGCGCTGTTTAGAGAAGTAAACCCCAAAACAAAAATTCTAATTTCTTCTTTTAGTAGCCCATTGCAGCAGTTACCCATCATTACACCTAAAAAACTTCACTGTTATATATTTAATTCCCCCTTGCCCCAGGCTGCCTGTGTGATACCTGGTTACAACTAACAGACACAGAAAAGATTCAAAGGTCCTGCTTTAAAGACCTGTAACGTTTTACTTCTTTTCTAAATTCCTCTCTGAAAGGGCTGCAGAATTCGACATAAAATACATTACTAAAAAAAAAAAAGGAATAATCATTTCTGACATATCCCTGAGGAAATTCATTGCCTTTGTATCAGAGGCGCGCTGTTGGCCAGAACTGAGTTTCTGACCCACTAAAAGACCTGCTTAATTTTCTTCTGCACTGCTGCCTTCACTACCAGGTCACACTGATTATTTTTTTTCCCCCCTCTCAAGTGTTATTTTTTCCCATTTCTTGTATTAAACTATATCTTAATACCTGAAAAAAAAAATTCTGAACTTAAATATTGTCCCCTAGAATTCTTGTATGCCCTCCCTACTGCCAGCTGTAAATTGTGTAGCTATACATTATCCCAATATCCAAGCCACTGATGAAAATACTCAGCTCCTGCAGCATCCCACAGAACCTCACAGTTGTTAAAAGTTAAGACTCATTTTTCAAATGTGCTTAAGATAATAAAGCTCCCAATTATTTTCAAAATCAAGAGGCTTACCAACTTTAAAATCTTTTCCATATATGTCACCTTCAACATCCGTGAGGTCAGTTTCCCTCCCAAATGGGATGGGACGGCTTTGCTGTTCCATTTTGCGTGAGCCACATCTGTATCTCACCAATTCATTCTCTTCTAGGTGCTTAAATATTAAGAACTCACTGCAATTCTGAGGAGCAAAGTCAGATTTCATCTCCCCTGACTGTACAGTCATTTGTTCTCATTTAGATTTTTTTCACTTTTTATTTCTATTTATTTATTTTGCTTATAAACCTCCTTTGGATCCTGTATTGTTATAATTTGAAAGGAAAACAGTGCTGATCCAGAGACGATGATGTCTGAGTTCTTGCGCACTCTATATTTAAAGTTTTATAAACTCGTATTGAAAGAATTTAATGCAGTCAAAACCTATTTTAAATTACTGGTGATTTCTTTTTTGAATTCTATGTGGCATTGGATTAGGAACATTTTAATAAATCACATGCAGTTCGAAAACACTGTCTGGTCACTACGTTCCATTAACAAAGGGAACAAAGATTTAACTCTCAATTTTAAAGTATCCATTTTGAAAGAAACTTGACTAGTTATTCCTTAATATTAAACACATCTTAACAAAGCTAGTTACAGCAGCAGTTAATTTTTGAGACTGCTCTTACATTTTTACAGTAATTTACTCAAGTTTTAAAGCATTTCATCAATGACACAAAATAGGTTTTATGAACACCAAGCAATCTTCCAAAAACAAGTATCTGAATTGGAGCTGATGCTTCAGGTAACTGTAGGGTATAATAGCAGCAGGCTCGAAATACAGAAGCTGTGAAATGGTACTCAGTAGCATCACCATAAAAGAGCTGGCCATGGAGAGAAGATGAATAATTTCTATTCAAACTACAGCGAGCCATTAGACAGGAACAAAGTAACTTCCTGAGCTGGTATTTTGCTCAGACATCAGAGCTTGTACCCTGCCAAGTATTAAGGAAACATCAAATTTTTTGATTGTGTGAATTCTTATTTCATCTAAAACAGGATATTGTTCCCCAGACACCGTCATTTCACTACCAGTCAAGGAGGACCACTTTATTCACAAGTATTATTTTCCTTTTGGCACAAACACAGACCTTGCAACCTCACATTCTATCTAGTCTAAGTAAAGCAAAAAGGGGCCGATTTTAAGCTTTTGTCTCTTCTACACTCACCTTTATTAAGGCATTTAATTGTAAAGCAATAAAAATAATTGATCCCCTCTTTTACAGCAATAGAATACTGTAGCAAATAAAAATGTTACATGAGGAGACAATATCAGTACACCACTATTCTTAGCATGATACAGACCACAGGATTTTTATACAGCTGAACAGTCAAAATTTATTAAACACTTAGGTATATGGCATGTAAGAAAGGCTAGGAAATAAGAAAAGATCTGTGGATAGTATTGTCTGAAATCTCTTTTGTTGTTCTGACTGTATTTAAATATCTAGAAATTAAAAAATAACTTCCGTTGCAACTGTTAAATATATTTAGAGAAATTACTAAAATTGTCAGTGGAGCTGCCCCTTTCCGCTGGGGATTGCTGCAGCCAAAAAAGGTTATTAAGAGCTTTGAAAATAACTAAATGCTCGAAATCTCTTTATACACAATTTCTTTTTAAAGTAGTTCAATTCTCTCTTTCATAAGAGCATTATTTTCAAGATATACTTCGACCTTGCCCTTCAGCCACAGGCACACATTTTGCTTTCATGGAAGTCAGAATGAAGTTTCTAAAAATTATGGGGTTTCTCTCCTTTGGAGTCTTCCTAACCCACTAACGAACCCTGCTGCTCAGAATCTCCGCGCGCCCCTGGGGGGCTGTAGCGCGAGTGCCGTACTACCTCGCCTCAAGACAAATCTATAAATAAGCCCTTGCCATCGTGTCCCAGATACCTCAGGGCTCAGCAGCGACGTTTGTGAACACTTACCTGCAAGAAATCCCTCCCTTGGCTGCTAAAGGCAGTTTTGCTCCTGAGTGGGAAATGTTTTGTATATTGAAATGTTTTGCATTCCAACCCCGACCTGTCACCCATTGCGGGGCACCTATCTGGCTGTTAAGACTTCGGATTCTCTTTATTAAATAAAACAAATTTAACTGATAATTATTCTAATGATGTGTTTGTAAGGATTGCCTCATTTATGCTAAAAGTACAGTGCATGATAATTTAAAATTATTATCATATGTAAGAAACATTATTATAATATATAATTATTATAATATATAATTATTGCTCTGGAAAAATTCATTTTATTAATGACAATATTACTCTTACAATTAATGGAAAGGTTACATCATGCAAACACATTGGAGAATTTGAGTATGCAAATTAATTGTGCATCTGCATGAAATAATTTACAAAAGGACTTTTTAATATTTAAAGATCTGCTAAATGTTATGATAAGCTTTATAGCACACTACATTTCAGAACAAAGCTTGTACTAACTCCGATAGGAGTAAGTTACTGAATTGTAAAAGGGTAGACATTAGAGTCAAACATTTCAGTAAATTAAAGTATAACATGCTACAATCCTCTTTGTGTAATAGGACCCACTAATGCAGCACAAGTTTAATAAAACATATTTATTTTCTGTTTGCTTTTAATCTTCAAAGTGTTTTTGAGATATCGCTTCTGTGTAAATATTGAAAATGATCATTTGGTAACCCAAATAACTAAAATAAGGCATTAGGCTGATTTATTTAATCACCAAGGCCAAAAAGACAAATAATGAAATGGAGTCAGCAATATTAAAGACTGTTAACAACCTGCCACATAACAGATTCTATAGCGATGAAGAGATTCTCGATATAATTAAACGGTCTCACACACAAATGTGTGTTCTCATTTATGAACTTTAGCAGAAAAAGCCTGATGAACCCATATTTTAAAAGAAATAATCAAGAACACTTTCAAGAGTCAACCATTCACTATAGAGAGAGAAGACACATCAGGGTGATCTGGCACCAGCGCCTGCCTTGGCTCCTATCTGGTGATGGTGACCCTTACTCAGTTTGGTAATAACAGTCACTCACTTGATACATAAATTTTGCCTAATAACCTGGAGGTGAGAGTTTCTCGGGAAGCAGGTCCTGGAGCAGACAGCACACACAGTGTCAGTACTGGCACTGCCCATGTACACAATACGGAAGGTGTACGGGGAATTACAGACTTCAGAGAATCACCTGAATGCCATCCAGTGGGATGCAAATGGGTCCGCTACACCTAAAGTCATCTGGACTGCAACAAGAAGTAGTGGCTATCGGTACTTTCTTTTAGAAACGGAAGGTGGGGAGAGAGCGGGTGTTTGCCACCTGCATTCTGCATGATAGCTTAGCGATGAGAATAGTCACCCAGACAGGGCAGACCTGGATTTTAGCCTTTCTGTAGCTCAAGGCACTTCACAACTTCCAAATTCAAAAGACCACTTTAACTGTCACACTGTATAGACAGAACCAATCTCCATACTTCCCTTCAAAGCTTAAAGAATTAAAGACCTTTTAGCAAAGGAAAGGTATGAAGAATAATTTTAATTTCTTGTTCCTGCCTTTATGATTGTTTTACTAGTAGAGTTTCCTGTGATAAAATGCACTAAGGAACGCTATGAACAAAGCCAGACTGAGGACTGGTTTCCTTCCTGCATTAGAGAGGCTCTGTGAGCGCCCGTAAGCCTTCCCGGAGAGTGCTCTAACTACTACGTTATTGTCAAAAGTCTCTTCCTTTGACTTCTGTCATAAAAATTGACCTCAGCTCAGTTAAGTGACTTTCTTCAAGAAAGCTGTGCTCTACGCTAAGTGGGAAGAGATGCCCTATGTATGGCCCTGAATAACTGTCCAAACTCCTGAAGAACGCATCGTGGCTGCACTGGCATTTCCTGTGCCCTGGTCTCTTTCAACACACTTAATAAGCCTTTGGCGATACCCTGTTCTTTGCACAGGTAATCAATATAAATGCTCCATGCTTGAATGCTGACTTCTTGAATCTTACTCCCTGACTTGATCTACGGATGTCCTTAACTTCTGGTGACTGCATCCCTAGATAGCAGGGCCCTTCGCTTAGATACTCTCACTCTCACTTTTGGGTCAATGGTCTTTTGGGGCATCACGGCTCTTAGATGGCAACAAGTAACCAGGGCTGCAGGAGGAGAGGCTGATGAAAGATGAAGAAAACTTGAGATGAGGAGCTAAGTGCAAAAAAGTGAGTAGGAAGAAAAAGATGGCTGGAGATATAGATACAAATGAAATTATGGAGCATTTACTGAGTTACCAGAACTGAATATGGAAAAAGATGGAAAGGTGAAATGAAAGGCTTCAGTTACAATTATATTTTTAATATTAGTTGATTTTAGCAACGATATTTCGAGTACTGTGAAGCTGCTTCTGTTGTAAGCAGTTGCCAAAGCAGTAGTACTTGAAGCTCAGCAATCTCTGGGGAAAGGTGCTGTTCAGGAGCAGGCTCACAAGAGGGTCACCTCTCCATAAGTGGGGAGGGGCAGGGGGAAAGTCAGGAAGAGGAGACGTGTATGTTGAGGACAGCAGTGTTTGCGCCACCAACTTCAGTGTGCCGCCACATGACTGTCAGATCTCACCCTCGCTCAAGTGTCTCTGCGACCAGAGAAGAAAGACCAACCACAGGTGTGACTGAGGTCACCTAAGACCTGGTTTCTCTCTGGAAGTGACTATTTCTGTCAGCTAACCAGGAGAAACTGAATAGGGTAACTACACTCCTAACTTAAGCATTTTTCTGACGTACCTAAATTTAGATTATGTGAAAAGTTTAAAAAATAAACTGTTTTTAAATTCTTCTCAGTTCTTCGAGATTTCCTTGTATTTAAATTCAAAAATAAGAAAACTTTTTAACATCTCAAATTTTCCAAAACCCCTTGCGGCTTCTGCCCATATATTGTTCATTGATCTCACGGCTAGCATATTAACACAATTCATGAGAAGCTCATTAAAACCTAGCAAGAAAAGTCTTCTGGTGCATTTCATCAGAGGAGATAATAGCCTACAATCTAGAGCATGAATATGTTATAAGAAACAAAACAGAGCCATTCAGACAAAGAACACTTGGAATGTATTGTTCCCATAAGCAGATGTTAAATTACTTCACTGTAAAGTGGGATTTATAAAACCCAAAGAAATGTTATTTTTATGTGAACAAACAAGATTAGTTTATTATTTCAGCAGGGTGACACAAAATTCTTCTGCATGTGTCTCGCCATGTAAGCAGATGTGTTGAAAGTAAAAACTGGTTGTTGCCCAAAAATGCGACGTGTATATAGACGTATTGAAAGAGCAAGACAGAATGGGTGTATCCTGACTGGTACACTAGCTCCGGCATGAATATAGTTGTTTCAAAAACCTATGTCAGATAAGCCACCTGGCTCAAGATTAAACTGTCATCTAACTGGAGCTATAGACCCTTGTGCGCAGAGAGGACAAGGACCAGAGTCAACTCTGAAGATATACCTTCAGATAAGATGGATACAAAGAAAGCTCAGAAAAAGCCTCAGCCTTTCCTGGGAATCGTTAGTATCAGATACATCCAACATAAAGCAAATAAATATAAAACGCTGACTTCATGCTTGAGTAAACACCTCAGGGTTGTCACCTTCTGAGGGATGTTGTTCTTGGTCACACATTCATTGTTACTTTTCTTACCAAAAATAGATCTTAGAGTCCTTAGATATTCACTTCAGAACTGTTAAAAACGACTCAGACTAAAACGACCTATCACAAAGAGCCTATTGATATTGCTTGTAATTCATTCTCTCAGTTAGATGTAACAACATAAATCTATGTGTAAAAGCAACATATTGAATGTCAATGTACTTACATCAGTGTCAGGTCCCTTGTCAGCCCCGGGACAAGAGAAGGTAACAAACTCATGGCATCTCTTATGAACCACAAAACAGCAAACTAGTAAGAAAAGGGAAACCAACAGTTAGAATGGCATAGGTTGTTTTGGGTTTTTTTCTGTTGTAACAAATATAATTACAGAGGAAATAAAACTTATAGTCACATGTTTCACCTGTAAGTCAATGAAAGAAAGCAGAGCCTAATGTTAAATACAGACACACAAGAAAGGCAGACATCAAGTAAACAGTATAATAAAAGAGGAGACAAGCATGCACATTTAAAAATCAAAAGACTTTACACAATGATAAATTTTTAATGTTTAAGACAGACCATAGTGTTAAAATATAGCGTGGGATGAACGAGTCTATGAAGCCACATTTCCTGAATTTAAATCCCTATTTGTAACGGGCGCTGTCGATGTGCATTCAGGCAAGAGCCGGAGCACAAGTGAGGAACGTTCAGCTGGAATGAAACCCGCCCTCGGGCACGGGATTTGTTCCCCTGCCTGCCTTGGTGAAGATGTCTATGAAGATGCAATGTCTTTACTAGTTAATTACTTCTGTGAGAAACCAAAGCTCTGAGTGAAGACCGTTGTGGAGAACAAAGTGTTCCCATATCACAGAATGGCAGGAGATAATGGGAAAAGAAAATTAGCTCCTGATTACAATATGACTCCCATTAAAATTTATGAATGATCTGAAAGAACTTTTTCTTTCTGAGATAAGGAAAGCTTATTTTAATTGAATTATGCCATGTGACTGAGCCTACAGGTTGTCACACAGCATAGGTCATACATGTCCTCCCAAACACACATAAAAAGAACCATTTTTAACGTGTTTCCTTTGAGAAGTAGGTATTTTATCTTTTCAGCCTTACTACAGGTTCTTTCTTAAGTTCAGTTCAGATATTCCAAAATTAGTCCACATTTCAACAAAACAGAACAATCTAGATTTGAGATTGTACAAATCTTTAAATAAACACCATACTATCAAGTCAGGAGATTATAATGAAATTATTCAAAAGTAATTCACCATTTCTTTGCAGATAATACATTCCCTGAATACTTTAAATTTTGCATTTCCAATACATAAAAATACACTATTTCAAAAGACACTTCTAAAGAATAAAATTTATTTTGACTGATTGGCAATTGCAAACACGGAACTTCCTCAATTTCGGTGGAACTCAAATTAAATTATCTCAATTTTTCTAAACAGCTCATTTCACGAGCCGTCTTTAACAGCTCTCTTTCCCATTTAAAACAACTATGAATTTCTTTCACCTCACGAAGAGCTGAGGAAGCCGTTATCAAATGCACCTTCATGTCATTGCAGCACACGATGATTCCACCATAATGCCAGCCTGGCCTCATTTACATCCTTAAGTCAGCCGTCTGGCTTTAAACAAGTTTAATCACCCTGATATCTTTCTCCAGCTATTTTTCATCATCATCCCATGCAGCAATTGTTTCCAACTGTTCTATTTCTGACATGGCATATGCTTATTCTTTGGGCAAATGGAATAAAATGGGCTTTGCTCCACTGATTCCAGATAAGCTCTGTCGACTTTACATGAGCCAGAGTTCTGGCTCAATGTATGCTGCCCACTTGGTTGTCTGGTTTGTTAATCAAGCTAAATCCCAGAGAATCCTACAATTATCATTTCGATGGTTTGTTTCTACCAACTGAAAGATCACTAAGTGGCAATTAACTATTAATATTACTTGCAGCTGAAAAATGTTTCACTTCCAAATTGTATTTTTGGTTCCAAACCTTCCACTCTGGAAGACAATAGCCTGATTTATGTTTGCAGGAGTAAATCACATGAAAAAAAAAAAATAATCTCGTTACATCCTTCAGAAAACAAAAAAGTTAACTAATTACTTCTGTATGCAGTCATCACACAGTTGCAAAATAGAACATAATAATCTCTGCAAAAGATCTGAGAAATATCTCTGGAAAGGTTGTAGAACTGAGCTGCTTCACCGATGCCTGCCTTTCAAATTAGGATCTTAGACTGGCTGCTCCAACTCTGCCTTGATTCAACAAGAGTGCACACTGCAAAAACTCTGTATATTTCGGCATCTATTTTGGGCAATATTTATGAAATACTGTAGTCACATCCTATCTGTGAGTTGACAGCCTCTCCTAGGGTGTTAAGGAATTCACTCGACTGGAGATAATGTTGACCTTGTTTCTAACATGATAAATCACAAGTGTCAAGACCGATACGTAGGAAAGACAGCGCCGCTCTCTGCTCCAGCCCCCTTCTGTGGTCCTGAACTTGAGCTACTAACTTCCATGAAAACGATGCTAATCACACTACAAGGGAAACTCCAATCCAGCTGTCAAAATAAGCAAAACAGACAGCATTTGTCCTTTCGGACTTTAAGCTACACTTCAAAAAAAGTCACTTATTAAGGCTTCAATGATCAGTGTTGACTATTGCACTTTTTAAAACCTTTCTGTTCAGTCTGCTGATAGCCTGACTGTTGTGTGCACCTCAACACTGACAGTCTCAATTCTTTTTCCTTTATTTCCCATTTGTATTTGTAATGGGTTCCCTATCTCCAAAGAACTTGGTTCCTCAGTAAGCAATTCAAAAGCATCAGACCTGCCTCACCTTTTGAGAATACTCAAATGAGAACCAAATAGTTTGGCATAAAAATAAACAATGGAATAGGCAACTCTCATGGAATCATAAATCTAAAGGTAGAAGGATAAGGGTGAACTAAAATCCCTTGTTAGCAGCCATCATTCCCACACGTAAAATTTAAAATCCAAATTTTCATTTTGAAATTCAGCCATTAGAGTGTATTTTAGCATTAGTTTTTAAAGTTTTCTTAATTTCACAAGGCAATACTGAGCTAGAGAATTCATGTAAAAATTTACTCAGTTCAGAGAAGTGCAAACAAAATGTTATCTGCTTAAAATAACATGCCATTTTTTAGGAATAGAGATGAAAAATAACCTCTCACTTGTTACTTGTTTTGAAAAGATGTTAATAACTTCACATCACTTATTGCAGCTGTTAAGAAGTCACATTATGTTCACCACCTTCTTGTAATGAAAGTTATATTACACTACTCTGCAGAGACTGCCAGGAAAGTTGTTGCTTTACATTTTAACAAGAGTATAAGTAGAAGCGAGCTGGCACACATTATGCACAGTAGCTCGAGAGCAAGTGGCACCTCGAGGCTGACAGTTAAAATTAAAAAGAAAATTATTGAGGAATTTTCATGTTTTGACAGCGTGATTTTGATCTGTGGTATATATAACGTGGTTGTGAGCTTTCACCCTTTCCAGCTCTGGCTTGCCAGAGATAAACACGCTCTCAGCAGCCCGGGGAGGGGGCGCAGGGAGGGCACGGGGAGGAAGGGAGAGAACAAGCCAGGCCTTGTATTGCAAAAACAGACTAACTGCTAGTTCTCCACTGGCACGCTGCATCTCCAGGCTGATCCCTCGCCCTCCATCCTCCCGGCAAAGCTACCGAGAGCAGAAAACGCTAAATGGATATCATGAGAACAAGGAAGAACATGGTAAGGAGCACTCAGTGCATTCGCAAAGCAAACAAGCAGAAGATGCACTACATGATTTGTGGGATTTATGATACGTAATGGAGGGCAATTCATTCTATCTAACACTTCTCTGTCGGTGCACAGTACTCAGAAAAACATGCTGTTATTAATTTTATTTTTATATATATATATATATATAGTCATCACTCAGAGTTACAAGGCACTGCCGTAAATTTCAAACTGTTCTCTAAATTATGTGATGTGCAAAGGTTATCATGATATATTGTCAGATGAGAGTTATCTGCTAAAAAATACTGTTACTAGTAGCTTTCATATATGACACAGACTAGTGAGACAGAAATGAAATATTACAATGATAAATAACAGAACCAATCTCCTCTACTAGTTGATCCATAAAGGAGAAAAGCCATTGCTGAGCCCCAGCCACCCACACATCATTTAGCCGCAGTCTGAAGAGGTCTACAACCACACTCATTCCAAAGAACCAGGGGCAAAAATATCAAGACAAAAGTCATAAACTTTACAATTTGGAATTATTAGAAAAGTCCAACAGATATTTAAAAAAATAAATCACTTTTATACTCCCACTTTTGGACGAAAAACAACAGGTTAGATGAGCCCTTCCAATAAACATGAATGCCTCTACTAGACCACAGTATTTATTTGTTCAGTAGAATGAATTAAGTGCAAACCTAAAGAGCGGAGAGAACACATTTCTAAGAGTCTAACTGAACTGCCTGATATCGTCTAAAGAGGAACCAGTGAGGTTTTTTCAAGTCATTTTTGACTCATTTTTGTAATGGTCAAGACTATTCTCTCAATTCAAATGGTAGATTTATAAAATCTTAACCACCATAAACATCATGTATTATCTTCCCATCTAAACAACCTTTAAAGCTGTGGCTCCGCTGTTATGACATAATTAGTTGCCCAACGAAACCAGGTATGCATATTCTTGCCTACATAATTTGTTTCCAGGTTTCAAGCATTGATTCTTTAAGGGAAGTGGCAGAAGAGGTCTGACTGGCAGCAACAGAGAGGTTACTCTGCGTACGCTCAGTATTTGTTGTTGGCTTTCTGCTTTGAGGTTTTGAACAAGAATTGATTCTGAATTGGACTAAGGAGTTACAAAAGAGGTATAATAAGCACAGAATCACTCTCTGCAGTACTCTCAGAGTATACCAGAGAACTTTGAGGGCCTCTACAGTAGCTTGCAGCACTGCATAGCTTTTATGTTGCTGTTTCACATGCTTTGCATTTCCAGTGAGGCCACAGAATTTCCCCAAGGGGCCCATATTACTGGCCGACTTGTGTTTTCTGCACCACACCAAGCAATGAATGAATCTGTCACATAGCACGCATTAGTTCATTCTAAGATTAAATATAGCAATTACATTAAATGGAAATAGGGTACTACTTCAAAATTGACAAATCATTTAAATACCAACTACATTTGTTATTTAAATAAGCAGTACTGTTTTTGTTATTTAAATAAGCAGTACTGTTTAAATAAATTTACTAGGAATATTTCCCAGGCAAGAAGAGTAACAATTAAAAAATGGGATTTAGCAATACTTGTCTTTCTCCTTTTCTGAATATATTATAACCTGTAAAAAATAATGAAAATCCCTTTTATATTAAATATAAACAAGTCTGTAGACTATAAACCAACTACAAGTCAGAAGTAGTGCTACCTTTAAATGTTACTAGTGTGCTGAATCCACGGGGAATTTTTAAAAATTACATTACCCTTTTTCATCATATATAATTTATAACACATCAGCTAGTTTTTCTGCCAATGTTTCACCCCATCTACAAGAGAGTATCCAGGCTAACATTACAAGTGCTATATACAATCTTTCCACTTGGCATTTACAACACCTTTCTCACTAAAACAGCCTACAGCCCAGCGAGATACAGTTTGTTCCAGGATAACATAGTTAATGAGAAAAACAACCGTCTCTCCCCATCACCTTAACCTGTTACTAAGCTCCTTAAAGCTCTTTTGTAACACCACGAGGTCACACAGCACCTTCACGGCACTAATCTGCGTAGTGCTACACCTTGCTTGCGTCGTGGATTAGCTTTATTTTCATTGCAGTTTCTGCAAACCTCGAACTACCGCCTCAAAGTGGCATCAAAAACCTACCTTGAAGTCAAAGTATAGCGATTACACGAAATCAATATTGATAAACCAGGGCTGCTGCCTACTTCTACGCTCTAAGCCTACCCGTCAATAACTGGTTCGCGTACCCTCAAGTTCATACGTCTGACCTTGCTGCACAGATTTTCTTTTTCAATTCGCCAGGTTCAATCAGGCTAAAAAAAGTAAGGGGGAGGACAGAAGTAAGATCTCCATTACATATTCTTAAAAATTTAAGAGAAAGTAATGGTTAAGCGCAACAGTATCTTATTTGTGTGAAAGGATTATACAGATCGCCTGGACAGACTTAACGACTCAGGTCATTAACTCCTTTACACTAAGTATAAAACAGATGGATGTCACCGGTAAGCTGGCTTTGCAAGATCTACCACAGTGTGCAAATACAGTCTGTACGCCCGGCAGAGAGTGCAGATACATTTTCACTTCCCAACCAACTTTGGCAGACCTGGTCGTACAGCGGGATAAAATTATAAATACATACCCGCAACTATATATGCAACACATTTTTAAAAGAGTTTGGATTTAGTAAAATACCTCACATAATATATTCAGATTTGTCTGAATACTATATTCAGAGGAAGATTATACCAGATTTGTCATTTCTGCCTTTCATTACAGAGAAAAGAAGGTATATGATACTGTTTTTTCCCCTAAAACTGTAGTCCCATGTTTGCAAAACTGAGGAAGAGTTTCAAAACATTGAAAGTATTTAACGTAATATAAAATATTCAACACTGTTTCAATCTACTTGTTAATTATGTACTTTTTAAAAGATAGAGATCACCGTTTCAATGTAAAGCCCTTGCTAAAATTTCACAAGCTATTAATCTCTCTCCTTTGAGGTGTCCCATTTTGTAAATGAATAATAACCCAGAAGTCATCTATCAAAACCGGAGCTAGAATAGCTATTTCAAGAACTTGTAGCAGCAAAAAAGATGACCCACAATCACAGACTTTTTATATCACTTCTGTAGTTGGAATTCACTTTAGTTCAAAAATCTGCCGATCTTAACATGTTGTATGCCAGCAGCAAAGACTCTCCGGGTGTCTGCTATAATCTGCTTTGTAGCTGTGTACAAGCGCATCAGCCAGGAACAGCACAGCTCTTTCAATTAAAAAACTAACACAATGTGAAAGCCCACAAATGTTTCTTGTGAACACTGAACGTTAGTTCTTCAGATTTTTCAACTAATTCAGCAATGACCCAAATCGCAGAAATGGGATGTCTTGAATAAAGCAGCTGCCTTCAGTTGGATGTATTACCTAACGCAAAAAGAAAGGGCTGGGAAAGCAAGCGGTACAAAGCAGCACAGGCTGTACATATTTTAAGACTGTATGAAATGATGGGATGCAAGATGAAACCGATCTCCAGAATGCAGCTGTTGGGTTTTATTTTGTTTTGTAATACAGCTGGAATCCTGGACGCCAACAGAGAGCACAGAGCTTTCGGAAAATCATGGTAACTGCCCCTACCAGTGCTACAAGGCAGGGCCTCGCTGAACCCCAGTCACATCATCCAGCATGAAAAAAGAATGAGGTCCTCAATGAGTGAATCTTCTCTAAAACGAAGAGCAATCATGACAACTTTGCTCTTACAAGCCCAGTCGCCGTCACACTCCACGTTCTTCCCCTTCTGCCTCCGTCCACCGAGCCCCGTCCCTGGGAGCTGGCACGGGCAGAGCTGCTCCTCGCTGCCAACCACGCTGAAAGCTCCATCCTTCAGCCGGGAGATGCCTAGTGCACTGCAGACAAACATCTGAAAGACTTAGGCGATTTCTTAATCTTTCATCTCACGTTAAATCACCCCCATGGTCAATTTAACACAGCCTGCGCCACACTTCGCAGCAACATCCGCACCCGCTCACAGCTCGAGCCACGGGAAACTGATGAAACAGAGTACAGCTGTAAGGGTTTATTGAGAGGTTTTTAGAAATATTTTAGAATATTTCAGTGCTAACGAAATAGCTTGTTTTTCTCGACACTTTACTTCATAAGTTAATGATATCGAGCTACTGGTGGCTGTACACAAAAACATTTCCTTCTTTTAGTATGATTTGTATGGACACAAACATAAGAAGGGAAATGCCAGATCTGGATGCCAAGAGCTGAACATTAAGTATTTTAGTGTATTTTGAATTTAAGTCTAGGTTTTCAGTAGTGTTTGAGAAACCTTGTAACATACTAACAAAATTAATGAACCTTACTTGCCAGTAAACACAATCCACACACTAATTCCATCCTTGCCAAAAGACGATATTTATTTTTCTTCAGGATGGGAAGAAGTGAGGCCAGGATGGCACTGAACAAGCTGTTTGAAACATGAACAGAGCCAGATTCCAAGCAGTAAACTATGAGAAATAAACTTCCTGTGACACCCGTTTGGACATATTATAGTACAGAATTATATAAATCTAATATAATTTATACAATATATAAATTTATGTCATTTTGATCCACAGAAACACCAGCCCAGACACACTTCCTTCTCTTCAGCCCAATTTCATTTGCTCTTTCTAGTTTCTTTCAGCAGGGGGAAGGACTAATCAAAAGATAATTATAAAACTTCTTAAATCTTGTCACAAAGCCCCTCACCTTCTATTGCTTAATGATAATGATTATCAGTGTTAGAGTTAAACTTGCTATCTAAATGCACTTTAAACTGCAACAATTAGCTCATTTCTGCTTGCACAATTAATCAATTCTGTAGCCTGTTCTATGGTATTTTCTGTGCTAAAATGACTGCATTAAAAATGAAAGTTATTAATTTTGTGCCCCAAAGGCACAGATAACCCTTGAAAGGCATTATTTAGTCTCTTGCTGACGCCAAACCAAATCATTTGAATATAATGAAATTGTCAGTGTTCATTGTATTACTGTATTTCCAGTGCCATATGTAGTAGCTTTAGTAAGAAGACACACAGGCGTTCCCATTTGGTGCTGGATTGTAATTACTATTAAGATTCAGATCTGGTAATTTATTTTACATTATCTCTAATTTGGTGGCTTTCTTTTCCTGAAGACAAAATAGGTATTAATATGTAAACATTGCAGTCCTGTTGATTTATAACTTATATGAAAATAATGGTCTGATTGACAAACAAGAGGGAAGATACTAAAGACGGGTGGAACATCCCCGACTGGCTCCGACTGCAGCCACCCGGGCTGGGCAGCAGCAGTAGACGGTGACAGTGGCATGGCCTTTGGTACCATTATATACCATGCTTTGAAATTTTGTAATACAAAATTCTACAGTTTACAGCTATTCTATTTTAAAGACTTCCAGCTGACAGATGATTACCAGATAGCTTCATATGTACCTTCGCAGCGACCCACTAGAAGAGGCAAAAGGCAAATGTAGGCAATGGGATACATGGCAGAAAAAAGTGTCACACAACAGCAGCTCGTGCTGGTCTACGGTAACGAAGCTGTCACCTGCTTTTCTCTCCAGGGTTTTGCATGACTACAACTTCACGATCAAAGAGCCAGCAGCCACTTGCCATTCCTGCCCCGAGGCCTCCACAAGTTTCATTCTAAGAAAAAACTGATTTCTAAATATTTTACTTTAATGGCAGTAATTATTCTCTGCCTCTCTCAACCTATCAAAAGTGTGACTTGAATAGCAAAAAGCATTTTAAAATAAAAAGGTTCAAAAGATATGGCTACAGAGGAAAAAGAGAAAGTTTAGCTCCTTCTAGGCACGAGGGATACCAATAAAACCAACTGATAATCACTTTAGACACTTTTCTCAGAGGGTTCAGGCTGGGGTTTTTAGACGTAACCCCCCATTCTGTTTCAGTAGTAGCATGATATCGAGAAATTGAAGAGGTTTTTTTAATTTAAATTTTTTCCCATTGCTGTTTCTCTTCATTATTTTTATGTTACCCAACAGACGTCCAACGTTTGTTGCAAGTCACATCCTATTACATACATCTTATTAAAGGGTCATCTGCTAGAAACTTCCATATCACTTTCCTCCACTCATCAGTCACTGAAAACATAGTTTCATCCCAAAGTAACTGCAAGTTCTCAGGAAGAAAAGCAACATGCACAAAAAAAATAAAACTCCACATTAGGCCAATTTCAGTTAGAAATTTATTGCTGATGTAAGACAACACGTACAACAACACACTGAGCAACCAATTACAGAATTCCGAAAATTCACCCTCAGCCAATAGACGAAAGACTTTTTTCCCCCAGTATGTTTGAAGGGTACATTATTCACTCATAACAAGCACATTAATTTCTTAGGTTTGGTAGTTATCAAAATTCCATGGTTGAGGGAATGACATAAGTTACAGTAATTCATTCCAAATAGCGAAAGTGGTATTTATAGGAAATACCTGTGGGCTCAGAGGTAGGTAGTACATACATAACAAAATATGAAACCATGGAAACATGTCATTTAATTATGAATGAGTTACTTACATTTGCATTAAAACATTTAAAGAAAAAAAAATTCGAAACAAAGAAGTTGTTGAGGTGGGAGATTTGCAGCAAGAAAACCAGTATGGCAACAGGCAGTGGAATCTGTCACCATATAGTCAATGTAACTTTTAAAGGTAAAAGTAAATTTTGAGCATGAATTCAGGAAAATTTAACTAATTGTACCCATCAGTCTACTAATTCAGCACTAGGCCTGCATGGGAAGCCTTTCTGAGTTTAGACATCTTGGTTCCCAGTGCTCTGCCAGCTCAACCGTCCGCAGTCTCTGGGAAACACTACATCAGCAAGCAGAGCTGACAGAGTGATGATTTCTGAAGTCATGGTTAAGTGACCACTTTAATTTGACATATGGCACATTGCTGTCAAAACCAGTGGCCCTGTCTGCTTGCTTCTAGGGCTCAACGTTTCTGCAGTCAATTTTTTTTGGCAAGGTTAGGTTTTAGCTGGACCAGTTCCCCGAGGTAGCTCATACACAGAACGTTAAAGTTCATGTAGCACAAAAATAGAACGACAAGACGATGGTGACAGCAGCCTAGATTTATGCCAGATTTATATTAGATAAAGCAACCATGTGATAACAACCTATACGAATGTTAAAACTCAATCCATCTTGCATGATTAAGTCAAAGATTTCAGTTTGTCTAGATGGTTGACAAAGATTTCAAAACATTTTTCAAGTACAGCCAACTAGTACTAGGATGTAATTTCAAGTACTAGCCAACTAGGATGTAATCTTCACCTCAAAATGCTCCCCAAAATTTAGCCTGTGTTTGAGTTTTTAGTTCTTAGAAAGAATAACGGCTATTCTTGTTATTAAGTCATATAGAAGCTTGACCACGAAAATAGTATACAAGCATTTTCCAGTGTATGGTCATGACATATTTGTGCCGTTTTCCCTGGCTCACTGAAGCAGCAATATAAACAGTATTTCTTAGTCTATGTCAGATAGAATGAGCAGCATTCTCATGATAGGGAAAGGTAAACACTACTCCCTATCCCATGGATTTACTAAAAGCAATACATTAGTGTAAGTAAAAAACGAGGCACGAATGTCAGTGATACACTAGCTGACATTCATCTGAGAATATTGCTTACAACAGGCCAAGAATTTTCAAGCAGCACTAAAGGGCTGGAATTCAGTAAGCCATTACTCAAGCCAAAAAAAAACCCCAAAAAGAAGAGATTGCAACTCATTCCTACTCACCACAGAACACGCATAAGGGGTCTACAGTCCAAAAGTAAAGCAAATTAATTTCTGTCATTACTGTCTTTTCAGGCTATTTTTATTCAATGTTCTACTGTATGACATATTAGCACGTTAGAAGAGATCATAAAGGCAACTGAAAAAATTAAAGCATTCTGTAATTGCACATCAAATCTGTAACTTGGTAAGGAAAACAACAACAAAAATTTGAGCTTCCAGTTGACAGTTTTTAAAAGCAGAGATTAGTAATAGGTAAAATAAGAAATCTCTCTTTTATGTGTGTTAAAAAGAATTAAGAAAATCTTTATGAATGTTTCTTGAAAAGAAACCGCTGAAACCACTTTCTTTTGAACTTTAAAGTTTTTCTGACACAAATAATAACTATTTTCCCTCACTAACTTAACTATCCCCCTTCTTATATACAGCACAACAAAGCCTTTTTATAATACGCATTTAACATCATTACAAATTAGTCTTTTACAAAGTCTCCACAATGCACTTACGGATACCTGGCATGCTTTATTATTCCACAACTAATAAAAGTACTAGTGGATCTACCCATTCTAAAAGGTAAGTTATTGCTAGATGCATCGTATAAATCACCCCGCTATGCACCTGGATAAGTTAAAATGGACCTATTTTATTTTTCCCCAGGAAGAATTAAGTATAGGTCAGAAATGTGTCATTAGACTCTGCTCAACTGTAGTGCTCTTCTAGCACTCCAGTGAGTCGAAGGGGGGGAAAGAAAAAAACCCCAACCAACAAAACACAGACACTCACTCTGGCACTCAGCCCCGAGATGACATCTGGGAGCAGTTAGTCACTAGCTACATAATGCATGAAACACAGATCTGCGTTCTGCCGGGCAGCAGAGCACAGCAGTAGGCTGCAATCAGGTCCCACATTTCCAAACCACGCTGGTACGAGAAGGAAACCGCGCGCGTCCACGCGTGGCAAGCGCACAACCACAAGTGCGAGGATATACGTACAACCACAGGAAAGGAACACACGCAGACAGTATGGGTGAGTAGTTTCCATCAGCCCATATAGAGAAAAGAGGTGGATATCAAAATTAAAGCGCTTCAACAGGACCAGATTTCTTTGTTGTGCAATGATGCCCATACAATGATGACAGGAAACGGTGAAAACTGAGAACAGATGACAAAAGCTCCAGGTTTATTGACCAGAGTACACCATCCTGAAAGCCTGTGGCAAGTTACCTCGCTAAAATAGTTTCCCCAGTGCTACAGTCTATGTTTATGCATCTTCTACTTCCCGAGTCGCATAATTCAGACACTCAATATTGCCCGTTGAATGTCTAAATTCTAATGGATTAAGTCTGTACTAGGCAATGTTTCTCCTTAGGCCTCAGTTTGGTGACAAAGATTATTCCATAGCTAGTTTGGAGCAAGATTTTTAAAAGCTACCTTTTCCCGTGCAAGATTTGGATTTAAGTCCTTGTAATCAATAGCCTGAATAATGCCTTTTTATATAATGCAGCTCATTCATTACTCTCACCCACACTTCTTAAATGCTGCTTAATATTTCTGATGGTGAATATTCCATTACTTCAGCCAAAAATAGTTTTCATTTTCAATCATTTTATGCCTTTTAATGCTGCACACTGCAGGGTGCTTAAATCCTGCACAAATTGAGTAAAATAATGCAGTAAAACTGTATGAAAGCAAGTGATTTATATAAAACTGCATGTTCTCTCTGTAAACAATGTGAAACTGTTACAGAAGTGGATGGAAAATAACAAATTCCAGTAGATTCCAACTGGCATGCAAACAGACAAATTCTACATGAATTACGTTGAAGTGATATAATAAGCGTAGAACTAATTTCAGGCTCCAAAGTTTGAAAAAGTGCATCTCATACAGAATAGTATCATACATCAACAAACTACTATGTAAGAAATCAAACTTTCATTAATACCTGGATGCAACATGAATTTTCAGTGTGGCAGGAACATTGCTTTAAAGCTGTCGTGATTAATTTGCAATTATGTCATTCATAAATTCAGGGCAGAATGTTAAGATGTGACTAAACCGTGTCTCAGGCAAAGGCTGGGGAGAGGGAGAAAGTAAAGAGGTCACAAACCACTCCAGCTAGAGTCTATCCATAGAAAGCTCCTTGGGAAAATAGTCTTTTCACTAGTCTGGGTAAAAACATCCCTCCAAATTGAAGGGCAAACCTACAACAACTAAAGTCTACAGCTTCAGTGCAGTAAGAATTCTCCCATGACACAGGCTGGCTGTGCTTGAGGGGCAGAAAACAAGGTAAACAACCTCAACCTGTCAAATTCTCGACTAAAGCAAGGAACATTAATCTGTAGTTCCCCATCTACTTCACACAGGCATAAACCAACATCACTGCTTAACGAAACGTTTCTGGTATCTGCCCCACTCCCTTGAGGCCCATTCCTGCACTGGACCAGACCCTTCCTTTTGCTGGCACTCTTGGCTGCATGGATGGGCACATGGACTCCCACCTTGGCACGTTACTGATGCTTATATGCTGATGTAGCAAAAAACCCCAAGTTACCGCACAAGAAAAGACTGGTGGGCAATTAGCCAGAACCACAAGAACCACGGCTCCAGACTCCTTCCAACTTGGAGCAGTTGACCTGGGTTGTGAACAGCACCATAGCCTTCACCAAGACAGGCCCAGCATCTTCACGACAGAGATCAGACAGGAAACCCCTTGTTTCAGGTTTTGTCCCATTTCCCTACCCATCTGCTATTCCTTTATTTTAACATGACATATCTCTAAAGTCTAAAATTGTGCTTTGAAATATCAATTGTTAAATTCGAGGAAGAAAATACAGAGGCTGCCTGAGTTACGTTAGATGTGATTGGTGAGAATTTCTCCAACTGAAAAACCAATGGATGTATTTGTTCTGAAACTCACTGACTGGATAAAACTCATTTTAAATAGATTTATGAAAGTGACTCAGAATTTGGAACAAACGGAAGCTGAGTAACAAAAAAAAGGAACAGAAAAAATGCGTTCTATTATTTTGAAAATGTGCAGTGCTGACAGTGAGCATTGAAGCTGCTGAAGATAGAGCCCCAGTTTCTTTATTTCAATGCCTTTATATTTGTTTCATTCTCTGAACTGCCTTACAGGACCACTACGAGGGTTTTTTAGATTTTCTTCTCGGACATACTTCTGCCAAGCAACAGCTAACACTACTACTACTAATAACAGTAATACCAGGTATTGCTGTAAACAGGAATTCATAGTTAATTTCCCTGTTGCATAATGGAATCTCATTCTTATTACAGAACTTTCATATTTCTGTAAAACGGATTTTTTTTAAAAAGATGCTACCTCAATTGCTTTAAGATTTGTAGAAAAGCCACAAAAAAATATGAACTTTTCTTTTAAACTACCGCTACGTAGTGTAAACTGGCATTTCATGCATTTTTATTTGTTTGTGAGAGAAAACAAAAGATTGTAAGTCTTTAAAGTATGCAAAGGGCTTTTTTAGTTTGGATTTTATATCCATTCACAGAAACATTAACACAGTAAATCTATTAAAAAATGCAAGGGGTTTCACAAGTTCAATTGTGGTAATTAGTCATATTTCAGCTTTAAATGACTCTCTGCTCTAAAAAAAAAGATTATGGCTTTCTTCTTGCTCTATTACCCAATTGGCATTTAAGTCAATCTGCTAAGAGTGTATCTGCTTCAACGGAAGCTCAAAATAACCCATTAAAGGAATATGCAAATCTCTGGGCTTTTTTTTTTTTTTATACTTTAATAAGAACATAGTACACTACTAAGAAATTCTGGCTGAATCTGTTATTCAGCTCTCCTTTAGTTCTTCCTTAATTCCACTTTCGCTGTCATCAGACAAAAAAACCCCCAACTATTTTACTGGCAAGATGTTTGTAACAACTTCAAGTTCTTATATGGGCTGCAGAAAACAAACCTTCATCCCAACACACATTCCTAATGTTTAGCAGACTAGGGAAAGCCTTTCCACAGAACATTGCACAGACTCAACTGGTTATTGCAATGCAGAGGAGAACACGGCTGCTCACTGAAAAACCATCATTGCACGGACTTAGGAGTTGCGCTCTATCCTAAAACACTGCCTCAGGAAGTTACTGTTCCCAAAATCCTTCCCAAAAAGAAGGAATACCTTTCAGCTATACTGTTAAACACGGCTGCATCAGAAAATTCACTTGGTGATGCTATTAACAGATTTGATAAATACAAACCATGTTGAACGTAAGGAATATTGAAGAAAAATGATGAATATTGATTAGACTAACGGTCTTCTGAACTAAGACACTATTTGCTGCGGTCACCAAACCTCACAGAGAGGCAAAAAAGGAGGCTGCTATCTATTGATTAGGGACAAATAAGGTACCGTGAGTTCACCAGAATGCTTGCTAAAAGAAAACAAAGCTTTTCATGAAAAGGGCCAGACCTATAAGGATCAAAATACTGGCTCTTTACACTTTCTATCATTTATAGATTAGTCATTCAATGTAAGCCAAATAGAAATAAAAAACCACAACTTAAGTAAGAGTTTAACTTTGTAACTGTCTATTTTTTGCATTAACTAGCTCAATGTTTTGGAGTAAGATGCAACCAAAACCTGTTGAACTTCCATTATACCTGTGGTGTTTTGACAGTAGCTGGCACACGGTGTTCTGATTTACAGTGATACATATTTTAGCTTGTTTTCAGGAGCTTTTGTACAATACAAATTGCCCTGCTATGCTTTACGTTGGCCTCTTCACTTCAGGATCTTACATGTGAGGCTTTGTTAAATGGTTTTAAAAACGGCCTATTGTAAAAGAAGAAAAAAAAAAATGAAACCCCATGCCATCTTTTTAATGTGGAAAGTTATTCCTACTTCAGGGTAGTTATTCAATTTGATACAAGAATTATTAAAACCTCAGCATACTCAAAAGGCTTTCAGCCTTTCCAGTGAATGACTCCCCTCTCAGGCATACTTTGTCCATTTACATTCTACTTCCAGTAATGCTGTACATGTCTAACATTCTGTTAGCGAGGAATTTACAATAAAGTCTGTTTTGTTTTAAGAGGAAAAAGCATTTATGTTCACATGACGGTTTCCTTTGCATAGTGCTTACATTTGTGTTAATACATTTGTGTAATACATCGTGCCTCCAGATCTGGAGTCAGCAGAGCTGTTCTACCTGTTACGCTGACGGACGCTACCGTTAACACAGCAATCCAGGTCTTCACTTCTGCTGAGCGATGCATGACTCGGTTTCTCTCTTGATTTACAGTTGACTTTCCTTTGTAAACAAAAACTTTATCCTTTTTCCTGACTGAAGCATTATGATTCATCAAGTTACAGCAGGTGGGGGGATTGTCTTGGGTTTCCCAATTATTCCAGATTTACTAATGAACACCACCGGGACTTACCTCATCTACGTGTTTAGACATTTATAGGTATCACATGTTTGAGCTCATTGCTTTATAATCAATGGAGGGCAGCAGGCACTTCTTTTAAAAGAAGTGCTTTATCACATCCTGATGTAAATTGCCTGCATTATGTGGAGAGGTCCCCCATTAGAAAAGGTGGATACTACTCTTAAAAAAATGCTTTAGGATGAGATTAATCACATTTGAGGAGAGTCCATTTCCCTCCATAGGCTATAGAGGCATTCAGGACATCTCTCAGTTTAAAATTTACAGTGTTGGCATTTAAATACGAATGGATTAATCTCATCCTATATGTTGGCTAAAGTAAAATAAGGTTTAAATTAATAGGATAATCTGTGTATGCATTTTGCTTAGAGCCAGCAACTGGTGCTTGGCTGAATCTGGTGCATCTGGCTCGTCTCTCTGAGCACACCACATCAAATGATGAGAATTCCCTGGGCTGGTGTGACCAAAGGAGAACTAATGCATTGCCTCCTGCCTCCTGGTTTCCATTAGTAGGACACTTACTGAAGATTTCTTTCCTAGGGATTTCAGGTTAAAAACTGTTTTATCTTTATTCTGGTGTCTAAGTGCTGCCCTCCTTCTACATAGTGAGTGCTCAGGCATTTGATCATGTCAACTTTTATGTCTCACTCTATATACCGAAAACACAGCAGAAAGCTCATTTAGGACCAAGCAGGATGTGCGTAAGGACAGTCAAACCAAAGTCCCCTATAAATAGAGCACATTGACTTTCATCATTTTCAGTTCATTCCTTCCCTTTTTGGACCAATTTCTGGACATACTATGCAAGCTGGAAGAATAGATACAAATTCCCTAGTGGCTATTAGTGTGTCTAGACTCATTCATTGACCTAGAAGGTGTCTTAATTGCCTCTTTTCTATCTGATGGGGAAAATATACTCAAACCTTTCCCGGCTGCAACCTTTGCCATTAAGTTTTCTAACTGAAATCACTGAATTTAATGAAAAGCAGTTATACTCCATGTTCTCTGAGGTTTGAGTTATGTGGAGCACTTATCACAGGCTTAATATGATCCACAGGAAACCTCTGTCCACTTCAATGTTGTTTGTTTTCAGGACTTCAGATTTTTTGGCTCTTGGCTGCTAGACGAGGTAGTGGCTGCTACCTAGAAATCTTACTACCTTTTAAAATATGCTAGCTTAGAATGAATAAGATAAGAATTTCCATTTACATGTATGTTTTTGTCAGCATTCACCATTTCCATGTTATGGAAAAGTTTAATGATTTTCAGATGTGTCCAACTTTACAAATTGCCTGTAAATTTACAAGTTTACAAACCAGTCTGTACTCTCACAGCATGCTTTGCATTGAAATGATGAGATGAAAATAAAATTGAGTCAGAGGTTGTGGTATAACTTCTGCTATTACCATTTTTGAAGTGGAGAATTAACATATTTTCCTCTCTTGTGTGACTCGCAAAATGCCTAGATGTAGCCAGCCACTACACAGATTAGCAATGCAATTTTTAGATTAACTGGTAAAGAATTTGAATCTCAAGGTGAAAATCTGTGTTCACGTGATGGGTCTTCATCTATAGCAAGGAACTCATCCCTCAAATGAAGCAACACATCGGTAGATGCATCATTTCATGATTTTAAGATTAAAAGAGCTTAAGAAGCTTTTGGACTGGATGCTGCATCAAATTTACGCTGCTGCGTCAGTGAGCACTAAAAGCCAAAAAGTATTAGTAGATATAGCAGATTTAAGCGAGGATGCATTTCACTGATTACTTCCTGCTAATGAAATTCTGTTTTAATCATTTAAACTATTAACGTATCATTTGTATCAAGAATGTAATAAAGAGGCATAGTGTAGACTGTACTTTTATCTTTATGGAATTTCCAATTTGAATAATAGGGTTTTATACAAAAGAGATCATCAGTTTGTAATGTTAACCTCTTATTCCAAACCCTTCTCTGTGTAATGCCCAATAGAAACACTAACTGAAAATTGCTTTTAAAAAGTATGCTAGGTTTCCAAACTAAAATAAAGCATGAGGACTTCACTGTTGCAATGTCTAGGCAAAATAGGGAAGAAGTAACCTGTGTCATCCAGGATTCATAGTTAGCTCACCTCAATTTAAGGTGCAGAAATTCAGAGCAGTAACTATCCTGCCTCTGTGCTTTATGTGTGGGAGCAGAGAGACTTTGCTGCCAAAATATTCTTCGGACTTTTGATGCAGCAATGGCATTTTAAGACTTTATAGACCCACATACATGCACACAGAAAATGCAACAAATCAATGTCCCAAAACTGTGTTATAATAAAAACTTAAAATAAACCATGCTTTGTAAAAACGAAATTTTTGTTCCTTTATTTAATACACTTAATACTCTTTTCCATTCTTTCAACTACTATTTTTATTCTGCTCAAAACATGACTGTCTTCAGGGACAAGATGTTCATTGAAAGTATGAATGTTTCATTCATGGCCTTTGACAGCCTGAAAAAGAATTTTACTGCAGAATATACAGTTGTGTATTTTCCCTCACCCAAGTCCCATAATGAATAATACTCTTTCACACTAGTTTAAGTAATTTCCTGGAAAAATATGACTACTATGATCCTTTGGCTCTTCATGCTTACATTTTTTCCCTTACCACGTTCTCAAAAATTTGTTAAATATTAAGGCAGCAAATTCCTTCTTAGTGTGGCTGCTCGCAGCTCCTTTCATATGAGTATCTACAGAAGGATTATACCAGAGGAGGTTTTGTATCTAAGATTATATCTATATTGTTTGGGTAATTTGCTTATCTGCTGAACAGCATCTGCTTCCTAAACTGAATCCTGAAACTGTTAGGATAAACTCTGAACTTAATTTTCTGCTGTAATAATTCAGTCTTAAGAATGATCCAGGGAAAATACAAACAAACTAAAAGTCTGTAAGTGAAACACAAGATTTCCTTGTGGTTTCTGAGGGAGTTGACACGGATCGTTTTAATGTGCCAGTCTAAATCTTGTCATGCAACACAATTCAATGAAGACTTCTGCTGACAGCTGTACCCTGCTACAGAGCTAGCTGGATGCAGAATTTTCATCCACTTCAGTTAAATGTCAGGTGGCAGGAAGTCTGCAAGCAGCAAATGTTACCGCCAGATTCTAGGTGCTACATAGTAAAGAAGTTTTCAAGGGATTCTTGGTTTATATCCTAAAATACTTACTTTAAAGCATTTTAACAGAACAATTATAGTGGTGAACATTATGAAGGAATGCATGCCAAAGAAATTTTTTTTTTGTAAAATATGGTTATGTGAATAACTAATTTTTCCCCTTTTTAACTAGTCTCCAGTTTCCACCGTAGATTGCTCAGTGAACATTTCATACTATCATAAGCACGGTACCGTATTCTTTCCAGTAATAAAACTGTTCTAAACATTATTCTAAGGAAGTTGCATCACAAACACGGTGTGTGAATGTTTCAACACTTAAATGAGAAAAGAAGGACCTACAAAGAGATCAAAATAACTAAAGGATTTTTATGGTGTGATGTTGTTCAGTACTGGGGAGAACAGACTGAAATGACTCTTTTGAGATTTCTCTCCTCTCACTAATACGTAGAACACTTCGGTGTTTCAAAGGGAATGTAGGCAATTAATAATAGCTTTACTAGGGGACATTTTAAGCAGTTTCTTACTTCTGGACACAGTGTCATCACTTTACAGAGGAAGTTAATGAGGTATTTCTAAAACGTAAGTGAATTTTGTTAGGTAAGGGGGTGAAACTACTGCCATCTCTCCAAATTGTGATGTTTTGTAGCATTGGCAGAAGAAGAAAAACATAGTTTAACACTTATTCCAGTGCAGAAGACTATAAATGCAGATTTAATTTTAAAACAACAAAGCATTTTAAGCAATGGACATTTCTGCTGAGTTGAGCAGACAGACTCCAGCGGTATGGCACTTTCATCACTACTTCGGTACAATATGCCAAGTTGCTGTGACAGGTACAACCATGAAAGACAAATAAAAGCTTCTTGCGCTGGAAGCCTCTTATACGAGAAACACCTTGACGAAAACTGGATGAGTTAATAGAATTTTGCCTCATTTTCTTTAGCAATTCAAAGTTTCAAATTTATACTAAGAAGATAATAAATGTACCAAACTGGGTGCGGTGGCTGACACCCCAGAGGGCCGTGCTGCCATCCAGCGTGACCTGGACAGGCTGGAGAGCTGGGCAGAGAAGAACCTAATGAGGTTCAACAAGGACAAGCGTAGGGTCCTGCACCTGGGTAGGAAGAATGTCAGGCACCAGTATAGGTTAGGGGTGAACCCGCTGGAAAGCAGTTCTGAAGAAAAGGATCTGGGGGTCTTGGTAGACAGCAAGTTATCCATGAGCAAAAAATGTGCCCTTGTCACCAAGAAGGCCAACGGAATTCTGGGCTGCACAGGGAAGAGTGTGGCCAGCAGGTCAAGCGATGTCATTCTCCCCCTCTACTCTGCACTGGTGAGGCCACAACTGGAATACTGTGTCCAGTTCTGGGCTCCCCAGTTCAAGAGAGACAGGGAACTACTGGAGAGAGTCCAGCGTAAGACAACAAAGATGACTGAGGGATTGGAGCATCTCCCTTATGAGGAAAGGCTGAGGGAGCTGGGACTCTTTAGCCTGGAGAAGAGAAGGCTGAGGGAAGACCTTATTAATGCTTACAAGGATCTAAAGGGTGGGTTTAAGGAGGATGGAGCCAGGCTCTTTTCAGTGGTTCCCAGTAACAGGACGAGGGGTAACGGGCACAAGCTGGAACATAGGAAGTTCCGATCAAATATGAGGAGACACTTCTTTACGGTGAGGGTGCCAGAGCACTGGGACAGGCTGCCCAGGGAGGGGGTGGAGTCCTCTTCTCTGGAGGCATTCAAAACCCGCCTGGATGCAGTCCTGAGTGATGTGCTCTGGGCAATCCTGCTTTAGCAGGGGAGTTGGACTAGATGATCTCTAGAGGTCCCTTCCCACTCTGAAGATTCCATGAAATGCTCTTTTCTATTACGCATATTATAACACTTTAGAGAAGTAAGACTCAAGTGTTCTGAAATACGGACAAATGGACAGGATACACACATTACTGTGTTTTTAAAGATAATTACTGACAATACTGCCCAAGTGATGCTTATGTCTAATTTTTAAAGTGAACAAATGCTGGTGGAATGCAGCATGTGACAGTTCCAAGATAAATTCAACCTATCACAATAATTCTTACATTTTTTCTTTAACTTTAGACATTCTGTGTCCTATTATTCCTCTCCACATATTTTTCTAAATATAGGTCGAGGTCTGCTAAAACTAACTTGTAATACATTTTGTTATCTGCTGAATTATAGTACTTCACTGTTGTGTGGCAAGAAAAAGGAAAATTTCTTCCTGACAGTTGCAGAAAAGCTTGTTTGAGTACGAAGATGTAGTTGTTAAAATTGGAATCAAACTCATGCAAGTGTTTCTGAAAATGTAAAAGACAGTACAAATATTTAAATTCTTGCTAGAAATTTTTTTTAGCCTGAGCTTGAAGTTTAAACCCGTATTTTGGTATCATATTATCTTAATTCAGGAAAAACATGGACATATGGAGAGACATAACATAACGTCTGCATGTTTCCCAAACTACATTTAATGGCATGGTAACTTGCAAGTGGCTTTAAAAATCTTAAAACCTGTTGTCCTTTTTGGAAAAAGAATTGAACTATAATTCTAATGACTTGTTACCGAGTTGTAGCAGCTAACTTGAAGACTCTCAGTTTTTCAGTTTAGCTTTTCTGAGAACCCTTGTTTTCTTACTGATTTTGCATTTAGCAATTAATGTTTGAATCAAAGGCCCTTAGAAGTTGCTAGGTGACTGAACTGAAAGTCTAGCCAAATAAGAAAAGCCCTTCTTGAAGATGAACTGAAAAGGGAAGCAAACACTATTTGTTCACCTCACTGCTGCCTCAGCATGAATAAAGAGACCTTCAAACTACACCAGAAGTGTTTATTTGAAAAAGAAATACCTTCTTTCTTTCTTTTTTGGCGTAGTCTTTGAACAATCTAACTAAACAGCAAAACATAGTATTAATGAATTTGAGAACTCACACCTCATAAGAAGTAAGCTTCTTCTGAAAAGAAATGTTTAAAATTACATTGTTCTCAAAAAACTATTATGTTGTTACCCTTCTACAGATAACTCATTTTGGATGTGAGCTCAAGCATACCATTTTTGACATATTTTGACATTTACTTTAATATCCTCATCCTGGCTAAAATGGGTTATTAGGGAAATCAAGACACAGAGACAATTGCAGAACAGAGATCTGAAAAACAAAATAGGGAGCAGTATGAGTAAAAAAAATAAAATAATAATTTTAAAAAAAATCACATTAATGGTGTTGCTCATGGTCAGGGCAGTATGATAACGCTTGCTGTCCCCAACTTCAGTTAAAAGACCCATCAGGACATTGAAGAAGGACCAGAAGGAAGAAGACAAAATCCAGAACCTTTCATGAGATGATGCACAAGCCATGGGATACACAGCTCTACCACACTGAGCTACAGAGGTAAGAAAAAATTCTAGCAACTTAGCTAAGAGCATTGCTGAACATGGAAACCCAACTTTTTATGGTCCCTACCATTAATTCCATCCATACAAGAAACACTCTTGGCACGTTTTTAGGAAGCTTTTGACCAAAAATTTCTCCCAAAAACTTGAGTGGTTTAGACTAAAAGTTATTTTTAGCTGCAGACAGACCCAAGACATTTTTTCTTTTGTTCTTAAAAATTTAACATTTATAAAGTGTTGTTACGTTAAAATGACATCTTTATATCTTTCAAGTTATCAGGTCTTGGTTTCAACGAAAGATGAGGTTCAAACAAACAGACAATTCTTACTTACATATGCTAAAACTTGAAACTCCATTCTGAAATAAAAAGAGTTTGACCATAAGAATACATTTTGAATGTTTGTGAGGTTTAACCTTTCTTCCTGAATTGCTTTTGTTGTCATGCCATCCTTTGTTTCCAAGGTAGCAGGAGCAAACAGAAATGAGTACTGAGCCAATCTTGTGTGCTTTGTATGGACTCATGTTATTCCTCTAACTCCAATCTGTTCTTTGGTGCAAAAATACCAGCATTGAGTTCATATAAAATCAGGATACAATTAGGATACACTCTTCAAATGGTAAGGGAATTTGATTTTAGCTGTCATCTAGGAATGATTAAATAAAGTCAATGAACTGGAGAACTAAAACTGAAGTAGGAAGAGCTACAGAACCAATGGCTCAAAATTTACGAGGAATAATACGGTAGAAAGTCCCATATGGGAAAACACGTTCTTCAGTGGTTGTTTTTTGTGTTTTTTTTTTTTTCCCCAGGTACTTTGGTGGTGACAGCCCTGTAAATGCAATTCACTACAGCTTCCCCCAATACTCTAAGATATCTATCACATTTGAATTCTCCTTACTGGCAGAATATCTGCTGATTCCTGCCAGCTTTGAACAACCAACCCACTATCTCCACATACGACAAAGAAAACTGGGGCAAACATTCAAATTTGACAGCTTGTTGGAGAAGGATAGAGGAAATCAATTAAAAGAGATAGGCAGATATCTTCTCCTCCTCCTCTTCTATCATTCAGAAGAGCCGTGCCATGCTGTACGTTATGGCAACAGCCACGTTTAGTCATCTGGCACCACAAAGCAAGGCTGAAAGGTTATTGCAAATAACACTCCTGACCCTGCCTAGATAGATTACTTTAAATAAAACCAAAATGTTAATACAGCACTAATTTGTCTGCCAACAGTGTTCAGTTCTTTTGAGACTGGAACTTAGAAAAAGAAAATCTTCTGTAGAGAAGCAGACAAGTAACTGGATTGCAAGTACACAGTAACTTGGTTTTGCTCTGAGGTCATTTTAGAAGTCTAAAATTTAATTAATCCTGTAAAAAGCCTTTAAAAACTCTGCAGCAAGCTAAAAAGCACAGAGATAGCACGAAGTATTTTATAATTTTGCCTTTGCACAGACTGGAAACAATGCAAATCAACACTTTCATTTAGCTTATCAAGCCTGAGACTAAGAAGAAAAGACATGATCAGAAAAATGAGAGAGGGGAGAGGGAGGAGAAAAATTTGCTGATTTCTGCACACTACATAGATGAGAAAATTGTTTCCAAATTCTGGCCTCCAAAAAGAACTACATATGTGCTACATGACACTGTGTAGGAAGTGTTCTCAGTTTCACTTGTTTGACAAATACACTAGCATTTATTCCAAACAGTCATATATGGTACAATATGATCAGTTTCTGGAAACAAAATTCTTCAGAAGAGCAAGCTTATGAGCAGTAGAATGTCTTCTCCATTCCCAGATCCAATTACAAAGCTGCCCTTCATTACTTTTAAATAAAGTATAATCCTTTTCCCGATACATCTCACTGGATTTTCTTTCTTTCTTCCCTTTTACACACATCTCGGAATCACCGAATGTGTTGGGTTGGAAGGGACCGTTAAATGCCACCCAGTCCAGCCCCCCTGCAGTGAGCAGGGACATCTTCAACTAGATCAGGTTGCCCAGAGACTCATCCAGCCTGGCCTTGAATGTCTCCAGGGATGGGGCCTCCACCACCTCTCTGGGCAACCTGGGCCAGGGTCTCACCACCCTCATCGTAAAGAGCTTCATCCTAATGTCTCATCTAAACCTGCCCTGCTCTAGTTTAAACCATTGCCCCTCGTCCTATCGCTGCCTGCCCTTGCAAACAGCCCCCCCCCCCCGGCTCTCTTGTAGGCCCCCTTCAGGGACTGGAAGGGGCTCCAAGGTCTCCCTGGAGCCTTCTCTTCTCCAGGCTGAACAACCCCAACTCTCTCAGCCTGTCTTCATAGGAGAGGTGCTCCAGCCCTCGGATCATTTTCGTGGCCCTCCGCTGGATGCGTTAACTGTATCTTCACCTTTCCCACAACAGCCTCACTCTTGGGAAAGACTTCCTACATTTCCATAGTGAACTGTCTCATATTCACTTTACTTTCAAAACAGAATTTAAAACACTTTTGTAATCTCCTTTTCCCCCCCTGCCTAAGTAGTTTTGTAATTAAGTATTTTTATTCATAGTTTTCTTGTAGTATTTTCTTTTTTCCTGTATTTAACTGTGAAAACAACTTAACATACAGCTGGAAAGACACCATACAAAATTAAGTAATTCTAATGATATAATGCCTTAGAATTTCATCAGATAGAAACGTTACTAAAAATAACTAATTTTTCCATGTATATTTAGTATTTTCCTAATTTTGTTTTTTATGTGGTTTTGAAAAATTGTACAGACTGAAATGATAACCACAATACCCCACTCAGTTTGTGTTGCCTCAAGAAACAGAATCACAGTCACCACCAGATAAAGCCGATGTAATAGGAAGCAGAATACTAATTTTGTCTTTTCACATTAATATGGACAATCCCAACAGTACTTGCTTTACTTAATACTAACTAGAAAACATTACGTAAGTCTGTTTAAAATATGCAAATGAAGTTTTGTTACATTTTTATTTAGAGCTAGAACATATGATCAGCTTAGCATCACCAAACTACCTAATTAGCCATCTGCTTCTTGAAATTGTTAAATATGTATTATATACTTCTAACAAAAGAGTATTTTATCATCCCGTGTAGTCTTCTCTAATCCTATTAAAGCGCATGACCAACAAAGTCTTCTCTGTACACAGAGCTAATGGGAAACCAGACATCTCAAATAACTTGCTACCATATCTTGAGAGCCAGGAAGAAATATTAAACAAAACAACCACCCACACGAACTCAACCTGGAGTCTTTCGCTCAATAAAATAAGTGTCCATATACCATGGCCCACCGCTTTCATTTAATCTTTCACTCCACTATGAAACTTCGCTATTTCTTTCTTTTTGTCGATTCTTCTCTCAAGATATGAGGACTTCAAGCACTTGGAACACCAAATTTCACAAAATCTGTATTTCCAGAAATTACTTGTTAAAAAGTGTCAAAGAGCAACAAGAAGTTAATTTGCTCACTTCCCAGGGGTCTGTAACTGTCAGAGATCCCTTTTTAGAGCTGTAGGACCAAGACTGCAAACAGAACAAAAAAAAAAAAAAAACAAAAATCTTTCCTGTGCTGGCAGTACCCCTTGTGCCAAACCACAGGGCTGCCCAGAAACCGAAACACATACAGTTGCTGAACCAGTTAGAAAGGAACAATAAAGCATTCAGACTAAATTTAGTCAAACTTTATAGGTAATATCTTCAATGTAGGTAAAATCTTCAACAGCCCCCCCCCTTTTTTTTTTTTTTTGAGTAGCAGTACTCTGAGGAGCAGAGACTCTTACCTAACAGCTGAATTTTCTCTTTCCATTTTGCTGTTTTACTGATCTCTTAACCAGCAAAGGACCATCAGAGCTCAGCTAAACCAGCAAAACAATCCTAATGCTATTAAGCAGACAATCCAATTAAGCCATTTCCAAGTAGTGTTTGTCATTAGAGAGCTGTAAGTGAACAGCAAGCACGTCCGTAGCTGAAAATCTGTAATGTGAATTTTCTAGAAATAGTTCTGCCAAGGCTTTTAGCTCAATATAACAAGAACCAAGAGAATATAGTTTCAGAATATTAGTATTTTTAATATTGAGAAGTATTTGTACTCCATGATTACCTTTTTGTGACCAAATTGCATTGTATAAATCACCATCGATACTCAGTAAAAATGTGCTGACAAACATCCACACGACTTACTTTGCCAAGTCTACTGACATGTTTAATGTCAAAGAATATTATCCTCTAATACGCCTAATTCCAATACTTTCAACTACATTTCCAGTAGTCATACTTCCACACAGATTATTACAGTATCTACTCCTCTTCTTAAGATTACTTGTCTTGTCTAATCTGTATTTTCAAAAATGAAACCAAAAGAAGCAGCCTTTCTGAGCTACTCAGCTGATAGCAGTTATCATTGCAGAAAACAGTAGAAGCCACAGCACCATATATTTTTTTGTTTCTTTAATACTTCATATGTAGAGTTGCTTACATGCAATAAAATGGAAAGGGTGGAACCAGAAGGAGAGGAGGCATGCATACATGTGCAAAGTCATCGGCTAAGCAACGGAACATCCATGTCTTCACTACCAATTAGTCCTACAAAGGTTAGTTTGAATGTAGTAAAAGAGATCAACCAGCAGCAAGTTTAAGTGTTGCCAGATTGATCATAGAATGGCTAATACATTACTGTTAGTTTAATTATTATGACATTCAATTAAATATTAATCTTAATAAATTAATAACTATTGATAATTACATCATTATAAATATTTAATATGTAAGTGGATTTAATAAACCAAAGTTTCCTGCACTGTAATACACCAGCTTCTACTGGACACACGATGGAATTATTCCTGCCCAAAACAGGGAGACAAAACATTCGTGCTCACATAAATTACAGAAAAAAAAAAAAAAGCTGTGAATGAGAAAGACCATGTCCCCACACTAAAAGTAACAGTAGTACTTTAGCTGCAGATACCAACATATAAGCATCACATCCCATGTAAGACAATAAGGCTGGCCATTTCACACTGTCTTGATTTTATGTCCGCACAATACTTAAGGGTAATTTGGGGAATCTACACACATTCCCTGCCAAGTAAACTTTAAAGAGCTGGGGAAGACAAGAGAGAAGAATTTCTTTCTCTTAAGGAAAGATTCTATGGTATTTTTAGTTTAAAAAAACCCACAAAACTTTTAATCATAGAATTTTAACCATCAGGACAATTTATGTTTTCTTTTGTCTTAAGTACCCTACCTGGAAAACACGAACAGTTTCATTACTTATGATTTCTACTAATTTCAGCTTCAATATATTGCTTCAACTTTGTGTTCAAGAGATGGAAGGAAGGTGCATCTAATTTCATTAAAGAAATAATTTTGCAAATGTACTCTGTATTGATTATTTAGTACATCAAAAATCCCAACTGACATTGTGCGATATGAAAGTCAGAGACGAGTGGTAGCAACAAAGCTATTCAGAAGTGGAGAGATGGGAGCAGAAGTGAATTTATCGAAATCTTGATACATTTCCAAGAAACAAAACACAAAACCTGACCCTGAGCTCAAATCGCATCTGCAAATTCTGTCATTTCTTACAGCAAGAAAGATGACTAAATAAAGTTTTAATTGTAAACCGATATTTCTAGTGGATCCACCAAAGACAGTGTCTCTACTAAGTATTTTGAACTCAAATACTGAGCCATGAGTCATCAAACTTAGCAGTAGCTAGCTCCTTTGTCTTCGAGAACTCAGGCATTGTACGAGAGAAATTATGATGCTGAATGTAAGGACTTCTGCACTCTGAAGTTTAGCATGGGATTAAACAGCTAAAAGGGAATGTTCTCATAACACACTGAGAAATGCTGCATATAAAAGCAGTTTTAAGAAATACGGGTGTGGCTGCAAAAGCATCTTACAGAGCTTCGACAGTGTTTTTAATGAAACAGCAACCCAAATCTCCAGCCTACCTAGCTCAACTTACCTGTTAACAATATTTTTGTTCAACTTCATAGAAAATAACGATAGCTAATGTAAAAGAAACACTATGAACACACTTCTTCAGGGATATAATACAGAAAGACCACAGATTTACGGAATCTTTTGCCTAAAATTTTCAGATAATGAAATCCTTAAGATAAACCAGGAGTCTGACAGCTTTATAAGAGTTCTGACAATTTTTAACAGTTTGCTTACACTATCTCTGAGAAAATACTTTCTTTCATGTGAAAAATATGTTTCTAGTTAGACCCCACTGCTTAATTTCTATTAGAAACAAGTTACCAATGTTCTTCTCAACAACCCAGTAAAATTTAATCACTACGCCAACGTCAAAAACCCCCCACCAACTCCAAATTTTCCTTGGGACTAATAATGCAACACAGGCTGGGGTGGCAGTGGGAGGGGAACACATGGGACGCGTACCCCAGAATATCATGTCATACCCCTATTTAAGCTACGAGGAAAGTCACAACTCACAGGAGACACGAGACACAGCTGGAAGCCACAAGGGTTTACAAGCAAACAGATTACAACTCTGTTTCATCAACAAGACCATTCCTGATTTCTGCAACTAGAAAGTCAGAGAGCTACAGAAAAAAATTCACCATTTAACACAACAAAGAAAGAGTAAAAAAATAAAAATGCTTTTATAAGAAAAAAAATATGAAAACATCAGGTAAGGAAAACAGAAACGACATGAGGAATTCAAGTGGACTTTTACATTTGTTTCAGTAGATAAACACAATTAGGACTAATATATGTTTCTCAACTGTGTTGTTCTTTTTCCCAGGCACATCATCCAGGAAATAATATTGGTTATTCGCTTGACTAGATATCTGGGTCTGTAGGGGCAATAAAGATCCCAGTCATTACCGCTGGACACCTCCTCATGCAAACGACTTCCTCAAGACTAGGCCCTGTATTTTTGCATACCACCCAACAACACAGGCAATGCATAGCGTTGCAATACGTGAACTTTTTCCATGTTACAAAACAGCAGCACTGCATCATTTCCACAACTAACCTCTACAGCTCAGCCCATGGTACACCCAGTAACCCACACCACCAGCCTAGTTTTATTGAATGAGAAGTAGAAGGATTGGCCTGGCAGCCAAGCAAGTAAAACAGCCTAAGGCGTGCACATGTTGCAACAAGGGAAATTTCAACTAGGTATTAGGAAAAATATTTTCACGACAAAGGTGGTCAAACACCAGAACAGCAATGCTCTGATGCCCAGAGAGGCTGAGAAATCTCTGTCCTTGGGGATATTGCAACTCCAAGCTGACATGGCCTTGAGCAAACCGACCACACATCAAAGCTGATCCAAGTCTGCGATTGGCCCTGCTTTGAGCAGGGGGCAGAGCAAACGACTTCCAGAGCTCCCTTCCACCTCCATTTTTCTGTGTTTCTATTCCATGTCACAGTTTTGTGGAAAAGTGAAAGGTGGGGGTGGGGGGAAACAGCTTACTCTCAAAATACTCTGCAGCTTTAGAGCAGAGTGATTCAAAAGGTCAGATTATTAGTTGGGGAACGGAAAGAAATGTCATGTTCTACTTTCATTACCGCCCACTGTAACTTCACAGTTGACTGATATTCACAAAAAATAGGAAGAGTTAGATAAAAGCTTAATCTTGAGCTTCTGCTGACAGTGTTGCCTGTACTACTTGCTTATCTATTAATTAGAGAAGATGGTAATAGCCCAATAATACAGTTCAGTTGTAATCTTAGATCATTCACCATCGCCCTTTTTCATGTACTTACTATTAAACATCTTACCAGCATGTATTAGCATCACCAGTGCTACTGTCATAAGATGTCAGAAAAAAAATAGTGATCGGGTACAGCAAAGAGTTCATATTGCTGCAGCTGACTTTGGTAAGTATCACAGAAGCGCTGTGGTATACCATCTTCATGGATTTCTGGACTACGCAAGAAGTAGACAGACCTCCAAGCAGCAAGGTCTGAGGCTACTAGCAGGGAGTCTGCTTGGCTTTTGAGCAGCAGTGCTCTTCAAGTAACACGAGAATGCTGTATTTTGTCCTCATTATTGGCCTCAGTTTTAACTTTTCAGTTTCTATCGTTAGTGAAAAGTAGGGTAGCATGTCACCCATAAGCCACAGGCTTAAGCTGCTATAAACCCATAAGCTGCTATAAACAGTCACACACTCAGCACTTACAAGAACTGCCAAAACTTAAAGGTAAAAATATCCTCATAGCACGATCACTCTGTTTCAGTCAACTCAAAAAGGCAATTTCTTTTGTGAACACTGACAAAAACTTAACTACACAAGGACAAGACAATGATACCGCAACATCGACTGTATGGCAACAGTCAACTGAAGGGTTTATTCTCATTCCATGTAGATTTCTATAGATTACAATTTCCATACATAAAAAGCATCATTACATGTTAGTCCCTGAATTACTAACATTCCAGCCAAGCATGGCATGGCCTGATGTAGTTTTCAAAGGCTACAAGCAACATAATTGCCTTGTTTGGTTTTGTCCATGCTTCCCATTAGCTTCACCACAACATTACATTTAAGAAATATTACAAGATGCAAATATATACAGTTGTAAGTCAAGCATAACAAAGTACAAAAACACTTGTGAGACAATAAGACTGCCGGATATACCCAATAAGGGGATACACCATATTCTTGACAACAGAACTACATAAAAAAAGACAGGAATTATTTTCTTTTAAAACAAATGCAAAAACTGCTGACAATTAAAAAAAAAAGTAGTCACACAATAGCATCCTCCTGTTTTGTTTCCCATGCCTATGTCTTCAAAGAAAGGTCTCACTTGTGCTACAAAAACTGTATCAGGGAAAATTAATACATATGAAAAGTGTAAATGCTACCATAATTGATTGTGATAATTCTGCTACAAAGGAACGTGAGCAAAATACACTTTAGGACATATTTAAATGACTGCAGCTCACTAAAGGTGAATTTGTTATAACATGCCCAGGTGGTAGCGTATTTGTTTCTGCAGAAGAGGGTAAGTGAGTTTAAGTTGCAAAACCTACTTGAGAGGCTGGCTAAATACTTGGCTGCCTAGCCGTACTCCACCCTACGTTACCATGACTTCATCCGTAGCCGTAGTCTAAACCTTGGGTGCTTCTACTTTTTGGAGTCCCTGCAACACACCTCCTAAAGCTCTTTGAAGACTGCATGCTGTTACATCCACATGTTCCTAGTTCTCAGCATACGAGTAATTCCATGTAAGAATGGGACTTTTAGTAAACCTGCTGTTAGGCACATACCAAATCAATTTGCGAGGTCATAGGAACAATGGTCAGGATCTTGCAGATTTCAGTTCAGTACCAGGAATTCTGCAACTCTTGAAAAGCTTTGTAATTGGAATAAAACAAAAAACAGATGTTCTAGAAGTCAACAAGAAGTGCGCAAATTTAAAGAGAGGTAGGACAATGTCCTCTGAAAAGATTTCTCTCGAGGAAAAAAAAGGTGATATAGAATGGAAAACATCATCCGGTGCACCTTGATAGTAACTTGCCTTACTGAAACGTACTTATGTCATTAAGACTGCTCCCATATTAACTACTTTTGCTAGGCCAAAGGTGTTTGGATTAGAATATTCTGGATTCTGTTATTTAAGATCTGTTCCAAACAATTAAAATCAGTTACTTCAGATAAAATGCTTTCATTTTATCTCAATAGCTTGAAAAGCCAATGCTATACTTTTCAAATTAAACAAGTATGGCAGTAACAAAAAACACGTTGAGTCCAGAGATATGTTAACGTTTCTCAGAAAAGTCAAACATCAGAAGAGAAATCTACACTGAGGTTGCACGTAATGCTGATTTTAAACAGGCAACACAATCTTAAACAATTAGAGAATATTCCACTTCAATTAGTCAAGGAACAAAGGGTTGCAGAACACTAAAAACTTTTAAGAACTGTTTTTGATCACCTAAACTTTTCTGACTAGTTGATCAGAAGTTATTTCAAGCTCCAAAAGCAACCAGGATTACACAACTACGTGTGTAGCTTGAACAATGAAACGTATCTACACTCCTGACCTCCCCTCTCTCAAGTTGCAGTGTTTAGCTACGCTACATTTTCTTATTTTAAAGTAAATCTACTCATTTTTTCCCAGTTCATTTTTCAAACAGCTGAAGAAATAATAAAAAAAAAAAATCAATCAACATGTTTGTATTCTATTACACTGACTTTGAGGTCTGAAACACAAATGGCTCAAAACGTTCGTATTTTCTGTTTAACAAATAATGATTTCTCTCTGTATCACTAATGGAGCTTGAAATTAAAATGGATTTTTAGTTGAGCTCCTGTTCATACACTGGTGTCATCATCAATATCAGCCTCGCTCTAGGAACAAGATTTCTCTCAGCTATCCATTACGGGGAGGCAAGCTGCTTATAAAAAGCACCAGGCATATTCCCAGGAGTGCCACCAGCAGAACCAAACATCAGGGTTACATAAAGCTTGAGATTCTCTAGGACTTCACTCATTGGTCTTATAAGCCTAAAATTAGGTCAAACTACCTCTGCTACTGAAAGCAATGGCTCAACGCTGTAATTAGGGTTAAATCCTCACACAAGTTAAGTTTGTCCAAAATACCTTAAGTACGCTGTAAGTATTCAAATCCACTCGTACAATTGAGAATCTTTATCACAACACAAGCGATGCTGTAGTTCTACTACAAACTACTGCCAAATTCTCCATTATTTTCAGACACCTCTAGTGCAGGTAAGTAAAATACAATAGCTTGCCTGAAGCTAACTGCACAAGGTACACAATTTATAAACTTAGTCTAGGAAAACAGTCTGTAACACAGTAGTTCAGTCGCTACTTCCCAAGACCTTGCTTTCAGTGCAGGAGAAGACAGAGGGCAATTCTTCTTCAAATACCACACAATCTGAACACTTTACAAACAGCACAGAGTTTTGTTATTGCATCTCTAATGTATCCAAGGGATGGGAGTGTTTGCATCTCTCTAAATGCAGAGTTCTTTAAAAAAAAATAATATTCCTTGAAAGAAGTTACAGAGGAAATAAGATTGAGGGGAAAAAAGCTCTAATAGACTGTTTAAATCCTATCTGTTTTTTTGCACAGATAAGAGAGTCTTTAGACAACCACCCTCCTCCCTCCCCCCACCAAGTATCATTTAGGATGAGAGCACTCCCTTCATTATACCTAAGGGACATACTCATTTTAGGTCTATTTGGCATAAGAAAATGAAAGGACTGAAAAAAAATTCCGCAAGAAAACATCAAAGCTAAATTAAGGAGCATGCTGTCTTCTAATGAATATAAAATAACTTCAAATATGGGCTTTCAACACCTCTGTACAGGGTTTTTCCAAGCTCAGGAGACACATTTATGCCAAAATTGTTCTTCTACTAGTTAAGGAAGGTACTTATTTTCCTTAGAAGACCTGAAAGAAATCAGTCAGGAGACAAATATATGCAGCTTTTACCTGCCTACAAAACTGTTAAATTCTCTTAATAACCAGTGCAATTGTTCCAGAAAAGGTCTACATAGCAAGACAACGATGAAAGAAAAGATAAAATGACATAAATAAGAAAGGCTTACATCAAAACAGAACATACATAAAAAGAGTAAACATTCTAAAATCATGCAGATTGTCTGGTATTGCTCCTAACGGCCTGATTTTAAGAATTTAATCCAGGACATACCTCCTTTCTCAGAGAGGTTGATTAGGTTAATGCAAGGATAGCTACACAGCTGTTGAGAGTATATCCTTTGAAAGCGTGGTATAAAATGAAACTGATTTCACAGGGCCAACTATTTTACCAATAATGTCTAACATTCTCCATCAAACTAAGCAGTTTATCATAGGATTACAAGAAGATTACTGAAATGCATCATATAAAAAAAAAAACCTCCAAAACAGATTTTGACACAGTGACAGCCTGTAAGGAGGAAAAACATACGAAATCTGGTAAAAACCTTAGAGCCTTTTTACTCATGCTTGGGTCTTCAGTTCATCATATTTTTGTATTTCCACTAATATAGCAGATTCTATACATTATAATAATAGGATTTTAGTTTCAATTATTTTTTTCTATCTCATATTACCAGCACGTCCTAGCTCAATAAAAACTTATAGGCTGAATATAGCAAAATCCTACTTAATTAGTAACAGAGGCCTGAAAAAACCTCCAAGGGTAATTGAATCCAGCTCCTTGCTCCTGCTGGCAACCATGACACAATTCTTTTCAGAAGGTCATATTAAAATCACTTGGTTTCTTGGTCTGCTAATCTCTTTGGAAAGCTATTCCAGGACAACTGCCTTCCAATAGTCAGGAGACCTGCAATTTTCATACTAAACTTATTAACGACACATATATACTTAATTGTCGTCGGATTAACACAAGATCACTGTCACAAATGATGTTAAGTACTTCTGGGATAAAAATGTCACTAGCAGCATTGTAAGTGGAAAAAGAAAAAAGTACCTGATAGAAATAAAAGCATATCAGTGCTGAAATAACAGGCTGTATTTTAAACATACAACAGTCGTCTTCAAGTGCTCAATGAAAAAACACCTTCAGTATCTGTCAACCACTTCCAACAGAGCACAACAATAACAAAAGCAGTAAACAAGCACTATGGGATAAAAGCAAGTGGTAGTACTCTCCGAAAGGTAATTTATAATTCTAAAATTGTTGCTGAAAAGAAAGAATAAAACTTTCAGATCTTTCATTTAAAATGATTAGAGGTTAACAAGCTCCCCATTAAAAACTCTTTTTTTTTTTTAGGATGGCGGAATCTGGTGAAAAATCTAGAGCACATCATCTAAGAGACTTAAGGTTTTGCAACACTGTCAAGGAGACACACAGCCCAGAATAACCATAGTTACAAGAACCTGTACACTGCATATACAGAGAGCATTACAGAAAGCATTTGGTTGGAAACCTCTCCATTTAGGATATTTAGTTAATCAACATTTGTTGGCTGAAGTAACTATTACTTTGACCATGTAGGTTCCTACATAAATTACCAAATACTGCAAAACACACACATAATGGAAGTGGTCACAGACACTTTCCCCTCATTTAAATTCATGCTTTTTTAAATACCAAAACTGCTGCCACATACTTCAGTTTCACATACTTGGGCTTCTCCTGTTTAAAACTTCCTGTATTAAACACTGGTATGGATTTCCACTTACATTTAACAGTGAAAACTACAAAGACAATAATTAAGTTTTCCAATTTAATACTGCCTTAGTCTTCTTACATCATATACTTAAAGATATTAATAGAGGCCCTAAAAATAAGCATCATACAGAACAGCCAGGAGAGATACCTAATACTCAACAAAATGCAGTCAAGGGGATGAGCACCACAACTATTTTTAGCAAGAATAAATTTTTCTTTTATATAGGAGTTAAAAGACTAATTAATTTTGTGGGGAAATGAAAAGGTTGAAAACAAAAGTACATCAAACATGTTACAGCTAGCTGGCATCTGGGGGTACACCTCACCTCCCTGGCACATGGCATTCAAGTAGAACACTATTTTTGGCGTCACTGATTTCAAAATTTTGCTACATTTAAATTGTGAAATATATCACTTCTAGGCCACCCAGCAAGAGCTTTAAAGAGGAGGAGAAATTACAGTTACAATTAAAAATTAATTTATATATAAACATAAATGTATCCATATTCAAATGTTGTATAAACAATGTACCACAGGGTCAACACCAGTGGCTCATCACCAAAATTTAATACAAAGGAAATCGTCACTTCTAAACATTTTTAAGGCTTTGATGTTACTTAAAATTAAAGCAAATAATCAAGAAATAAATTAATACATTTCAGAATTTTAAAAATACAATATTTGGGGGGAAATGTGTTCCCTCTAATGTGACTCAAGTTTGATAACAACATGATTTTGAATGAATATTATTTCAGTCTTAAATGCTATAATTACACAATAACCCAAATATAAACAAACTTGCAAAGATTAAAAAAGCTGAAAGATGACAGCACTTGGTTTAACCAATTTAATTCTAAAGACAACCAGTGAGCTTATTCCCTAGATTTGAGCACAGAATAAAAACTTCAGCTGTGGAATATTCTACCTAAATATATATATATACATTATCTAGCATACGTAAGTGTTCTGCAGCAAATTTCTGAAACATTTTGAAGACAAAGGAAGCTTCAACAATACTTAATTATGAATTTAACTACCTTGCACCTAAGCTTACATAAACAACTAAGACAACAGAAAAATAAATCACAGCAGGAACAGACCTTGGGAACTTTTCCACAGAGTGATAACAATACAGAAATAAAACCTCATTTGCTTCATTCACACCGGTGCCTAAGCACTGCATTTCTTTCAGTTTCTTAAATTTATTCTTTTGAGACTGTTTTTTGGCAGGTAATTTTTTTTTTCCCCAAACATTCTACGTATGGTCAACACAAAGCAAGCTTCCGTGTACAGCTTTTATTACCATCACTATTAAACTCAGGATATGAAATCTTGTAATTGTCATAACAATCTTGAAGTAGCCTACTTACAGGATAACTGACAAAAAGCAAAGAAAGGAAAACAATTACATGAGAAAAAAAAATCAAGCATCAGTATTCAAACAATATATCATAGGGAACGTATAGTCTAGTCAAGTATTTAATGATATCCAACAACCAACAGCTGTAAGAGTGTTTACAGGAGTGAAACAAAGCGTTTTAAATAATCATTTTAATTCCTTTTACAATTTCATAAATGGAACGTGTAACCCTGTAAAATAATCCACTGACATTTTTAACTAGGAGGAAGCGCAAGACGACACACACAGTTAATGTTCATCAGAGCTATCTGCACAGAAACAAACATTCCAAGTCCCAAGGAGATCTTATCTGGTACCAAGATAAGGCTGGCAGTATCGATAGTCCTTAGTTAATTATTTCTAAAGAGTAATAATTAAAGTCTGGGGGAGGTGGAGTGGCTTGCTCTAGATCTTCCTATGTAAGATATTTGAAGCCTTACCACTTAAAACATGAAGTATGTTTCCCTTGGCAGAGGTGCTCTACAGGGAAAGCGAGAAATTCTTCTTACAAGCTAAAAAACGGCATGGCTCTGAAGTGTCAGTTCCCAAATGTTTTAAGTATTTTACTTAAATAAGAGAAACAAAACAGATAGTAACTATAATGCTTGTTTTTCAGATTTTTATCCATTCTTAAAGGAATCAACGCAAGGGAACTGAGGGCTGGGGCAATGCTGCTCAAACTGCCATAAGCAGCGCTAAGAAGTGATGCTTTCTGCTCCAGGCCTGATAGAGCACGGTCGGTACCATAGGCACGGCCAGGTACCCCTGGCAGAGCAACCCACAGAGCCAGGTCCAGCCTCCACTGGCTGCCAGGCCGCTATTCAGCTTCTCAGGCAGGTTCTACCACTTGTTGAATGCCGTGCTGCCAAAGCTTCGCTGACACTGATACCTGTACTACCCGATAAGGTCAAACTGCATCTGCAGAAGCTGCAGTCCCACCAGGAAATGCCCTGCTTACACATGGGTGCCTCCGCCAGCCTCGGCTCTCCTCTGCACAACGGGAAATAATAAAGTTTCATCAGTAGGGCTTGAAGGGATTCATAAACTTGAGGGTCCTTTCATATCACATTAATCTTCTATTACTATAAAGTATTTCAGATATATCTAGCACATACAGCAACTAAACTGCATTTACGCAGCACTAGGTTGCTCACAAAATCCCTTACTCTGACAAACACCACACGATGCTGTTCAGGCACGTTAAACTTAAACCATGTTCCAATACATTAAATGCCCAATGAAGAGTGCCAGAGCTTTCCTAGATTGCACATCATAAAAGTTACTCTTCCTTGTGAGGTACCCATAAATAAAAGGCTGTAATGTCACAATATACAGGATAGGGGTTCCTAGGTTATTTTTAGCCCCGACCAGCTGACTGTTGTAGTTCAGAGCGCTATTTGCGGAGCGTAATAAAAGAAAATTAATCTGACAGTAAAGGAAGGAAAAAGATGGAGGTCATGTGGAATTGCATTATAAATTGATTTCTAATTATAATATTAAATGACTACACTTAGCATTTAAAGAATCAAAAAATTGTTTCAGAATACATTTCTAAAATATTTTGTGTATGCTAAAATGACTTCTAGTGGCAAAGCAAAATAATAGAACCTGAAAATCCTGCCATTTACTAAGTGCATTTTTGATGCAAGTACTAACATAAAAGGCTTTAAGGAAATTAAATAGCACAAACTACTTAGCGCTTATTGCTAATACTAAAATATGAGTAATTGAAAAAAAATAAGGGTCTTGCTAAAGACTCAAAAAGAACTAGAAGGAAATGCTTCATTTCAGATAAAATCTGAATAGCGAAAAAGTGGGGAAATATAAAACTGAAATTTTTCAAATACATGCAAAACAACACCCTATGAAAATTTTAGTTTCTTGGAACACATCCCTTCTCGAAGTTTGACATTCAAAGTGTTCTAAGAACACAGAAGACCTGCACCAAAGTGTAGACCCAGCTGCCCGTATGCTGCAGAACCACTGCCGGCTGCCCTGAGACAGGATGCCCAGGCAGGTCCCCAGCTCTCCTGTTCATGGCACTCGCCCTCTGCCAAGGCTTCTCCGGCTCCCACTTTCTCATTTCCTGCTCCTACGTTTTACAAGAAAAACTATCACGATGGCATAAATTCAGAGCAGGTAAACTCTTGCCAGGCACAAACCCCTTCCAGGGTGGGAAAGAGGAGAATTAGCCCACACAAGTTTCACTCCAGAAGATGGAACTCTCTGGGCTCTAGAGACAGGGCAGGGCAAGCCAAGCCACGGTAAGTCTTCTGTCCCACTGCTCCAGGCTCCAGCATCGCCCGGCAAGAAAGCAGGCTGGTATGCAAGCATTTGCCATCTCCAAGTTAAGTTATGTACTCGTCCTCCAGCTTGAGAGTGCTAAACTACAAAGAACCTGACTCAATTTGAGGTCAAAGAAGGAACTGAAGATGAAAAAGGTGCTCCAGGACGAAAAACGCAATGTCAGTAAGTGCAAATACTTCTAGAATTGAGAGGTCTATAGCTATGTTATATGCTGTATTTTAAATACATCTCTGTTTCATTCCATCAGCTTCAAATAAGGAAACATCCCAAAGATGGTGATAGCATGCTGAATTTGTTGCTATCTGCAGAAATTAGTTACTATAAATAGTTTTTCCAGGCTTTTTAAGAGGCAGCTGTACGAAGTTTCCACCAGAATCAAAATTGCCAAGACATCAATTTACTGCATTATTGTCTATTCCACAAAGGTTGTGACAGTATCCCACCATCATCCCACTTTTTCTGGAGCCACCCTGTGTGACCACAGCCACTCTGGTCACACAGTTTCATCTTCTTCTCTTTAAAGATGGAACCCCATCTGCAACAAGCTTTTAAAAAGTTTCTCCTCTGTAAAGGGACTCCAGCAACAATAATAAGATTCGGTTAGTATGACTGAATAAAATTTTGCTGTGTTAATCACGACACAAAACCACTGCCATGGTCTATAAGGAGGATTCTAAATATTAGAAATGTAGTACAAGTCACACTCTATCCTTAATGTATGTTTGCCTCTTCAGCCCTTACACATAACTTTTCAGCTGCAAACAGTGATTTAACAAAGCCAGGGTAGTAGACACTATCGGTATCCATAATAAATGGCAAAAAAATCTCAGACTGGCATGGATTTCCTAAGTTAAATCCTGTAATGGACTAAAACAGAGGAAGCAGTGCACGGACTTCACAACCTAAATACATAAAATCTTTTAACTATGAAATTAGAATTTAAATTCACACCTGTCAGACAAGTGATAAAGTGACAATATTGCAGCAGTGACAAGCTTGGGTCTGGCACGGGCAGGGTTGTTGCAGTTTACAGAAACTCCTCACAGAACTGAATTAATGCCAGCTAAATGGATGATCTTAAGAACAGATTACACGGGAGCAAGCAACCATTGAGAAAGGTATCCATTATACATTTGTTCTCATTTAAACAAGCCTTGAGTCACGTAGTGTCCTACAGAAGGCAAAAGAAGTTTAGAAGAGAATACAATTCCCTATCAGAAAACCAAGATAACATAACTCATTCTTCAGGTATAACAAGTTATAAAAATAATTCCTCATTGAAAGCTCAAATTAACTGACTCTGCTTCTAGACAATGACCTCCTCTATAATATTCTGCTTGAAAAACCACAACTTGCCACCAGCCAAAAAAAATCCCCCACCTCATTCTGCAGAACAAAGAGCAAGGGCAAAGGCAGCTCTGATCAAGCACCACTGCACAGGCTCCTGTGGCACCGCGCTCAGTTGCGCTGTTCTGTTCCTATACTGACTCATCCCTTCCAATACTCAAACTCCTTAGGACAAGAATTCTTGTAAAGCATAAATACAGCTTTGCACAAGATTTTGTACCACAATGATGAAAAACAACAACAAAAAAGTCCTGTCTTACATATTTATCCTTGATTCTGACACAATCTGTGTCACCTAAGCACTGATAAATGTCACCGTTTTACACGTGGAGACAGTATTAGTCTAACACACAAGTGAGACTCAATGCAATTATATTCTAAATGTTTTGGAGAGCCTTAAATCAGTGACAGAAACACACAGTATTACTGTCTAAAGCCAACATTTAGAAAAACCAGAGATATTTTTAGTTCAGAGTACCATAAGCATGTTATGATCTTCAAGTCCATGTCTGAAAAGAAAGCCTAAGGGTATGCATACACAGGTTAATAGGCAAAACTAGAACATCTGGATCTCTGATAAGTTTCTGCCTTGTAAACATATCAGTAATCTATATGTAAAAAGTGGTGTTATCAGAGATCTTGGTATTTTCTCAGGAGACGGCATGCAGATTTTTTTAACCCAGAAAGAAAACACCATCTTCACAAATGGCTCTTTTCATAAAACTAATCTGGAGACACAGATGCGAATTTAAAAAACACACTGGTTTAGTGCGTTCTTCTAGAGAAAGCTTAGAGTTTCCCATCAACACAAAAACCATTCTGGACACAGCTGTTTTGAAGGCGAGCAAGCTTTGACATTTTAAACTGTTCAATAGAATCTTTGTGTAAACTGGTCTCACGAGATAACTTAACAAATAAGATATACAGAGAGAGTTTTCCACATCCCGACTCAACTTGCAAGCAATTCCCATTTTAAAACCAGCACTGACTAGTTTTGGAACTATTATGCAGATACTATACGTGTTAAATAATAACCCGCGTTCTACATCTCCTAAAGCCAAAGTCCAAAATATGCAGTAGCAAAAAGAATTTTTTTTTATTTTCAGTCTGAAATTTTTGAAGGATTCATTACCACGAGTGCTGAAAGAAAGTGACGTTTTATCCTATGTTAACAAGTAATACAGAACTCATTATCTTCATCCAGGGCTCCCACTTCAAGTGCCACATCAATGCGTTGCAAATTCTGGGGCTGTAATTGCCACTACGCTTTTAAGAACAGGTAAGTGGGGCTTGTGGCACTTGTGCAGAGAGAGCATGAGATGGTGAGGAAAGGCAAAGGCTGGGACCACTTGCATCGGGGCTGCATGACAGGCAACTTCAGAATTAGGACATGCTGTTATAAAACACAGTAGGACATCAATTTCTAAGAGCAGACATGTGGCCTTGAAAAGCATCCTCATGGCAACATGGATTATGCCATTAAAACAAATTAATAAAATATCAAAGTTGAGGGCTAAGCAAATGTTAAAGGGTTGATTCAGAGTCTTAATGTTTTCCTTTTGAATGCAGGAATTAAGACAGCATTCCTTCAAAAATAAGGAGGCAACGTACCTAGTGAAGTCGAGACTAGATCTTGAATTATAAGCAACTAAAAGCTGCAAACTTTAACTCTTGGAAAGCCACATATGCATTGAGGCTGCTGCCCACCAACTTGCACACAGGCAGATTTCAAACTGACAGAAAATGCGAACAAACTACAGAATTCACTTATGCAATAGTGAGAGAAACAAAACAGTTGGAGGGAAGCCACATGAACCCAACTCCAACTAGGTCTGCTCGGATTTCTGAAAAGAGCTCATTCACATGGTCCACACTTCGTTGTTTAGCACAGCTGTTTCTAAAGCCACTCCCCATTCTAGTAATGTTTTTCCCATCCTATTTCACAAAAGACTTAAACATATTTCCAACAGATGCGTTTTGTACTCCAGTAATTTAGTGATATTTCCTGATGACTGGTTAACACAAAAGCTGTAGCTGGTTGATCCAAAGATTGCATCTGTTACCCTGCATCTCACCATCAGGTCAGAATGAATTTCTAACTACAGAAAGAGATACCACAGAAGAATAAATTACTCTGTTTTCAAGCCTCAACCTAGGGATAAATAGTTTGCCCACGCAACAAGAGCTAGAATTAAGAGTTCTATTTTTTCAAAATAGGCTGTAGCAGGGGGGAAAAAACCCCACCCCCCAAATGTAAACATTTTCTTATCAATATTACAGATGGCACGACAGAAAATACTTCTTGATCATTTTCTCAAGCAAGATCATTCTCTTTCCCATCACCCATTCGATTACTGTCAGCCTCTTAATTTAATTAACTGCATACAGCAAAATAACCTGAATAGAACTCACTCAACCCTAAAACTCAGTAGTAACTACAGACAGAACTTGCTTCAAGGAGCAAGTTTCCCCTACCACAACACACATACCCAGAGCCATCGCCTGAGCTTTCCTTACCCACAACACCACAACAGGAACATTACATATTAAGTGACAAGGACTCATCTGCTGAGAACAAGTTTTGAGTATACCATATTCTGCTGTATTGATAACTGTATTCTAAATTAAGGGGTGGTGGGGTGAGGGGAGAAATGAAAACAAAGAATGATCTCCATACCATTAAGCCTGGCAGAACTCTCTTTGCTGAGAAATACAGAGTGTTGAGGGCTTTTCCTAACAGGATCGACACTGTGTAGCATGGTAAAGTCATCCAAATTATTTCACACAGTGTGTTTATGTATTATACATGCACAGGAGATGAAGCCATTCTCTGAGTCACCTAGGAAGTAAGGGTTGCATCTTCTCACTACTGCTTCTTAATTACTCTTACGAGAGATACATGTATAACAAGAGCATTTTTTGCATGGTCCACAAATTGTCCACTCTCTCTCCTGATGAGGTATATATTATATCCAATGAATGTTTTAGGTGGTGTTTATAGCTCTGTCCTTACATACAACCATAATAAGCATAATTTAAATTATATGAAGTATTTATATGAGAGAACATTTTTATGTAAAATTTTAAGAGATATTATCATGCTAGTAAATTGAAATTTTAATACTGAGCTCAAGCAAATAATTTCCACTTCAAAAAAATATATATGGAAAGCAACAGAATAATATGTGCACATATCAGCACACCTAGTGTCTCTCTAGGCTACTAAACCTTCTGCATCAAGGGCATGTCTACTAAATATTAATGCAGAATTCTGCATAATATGAGGCTTCAGTTATATAGAGGATCTCTGCACTGCAAATAAAAGTAAGTATTAAAGCCTATACTATTAACTACAGATTAAGGTCAGATCCCAACAGTTGTTCCATATAGAACAACGCAATAGATGAACATTCATTGACCGTGATACTGATCCATTCATACAAAGCAGCTTGCAAGATCCAGGCTTTAAAATATTAAGAACATTTATTAGGTCAACATGAATACAATCCTACACTCATACAGAGAGTTCCCTGACGGCAGAACTGATATGAACTGTGTTTTGGAAGTTCTGGAAATACATCAGTTCTGCTACCTGCTGGCCAGTCTAGTTTCCATTCTCACATTCTCTTCACATTTGATGGTTCTAAAATTAACTTTACTGATTTTATCACCAATTTCCTTTTCATTTTGCCATGTTAAATGTCAAGTGATCCATATGTCTGACACTGCCCTTTTAATTATTACAACAAAAGCTTAAAGATGATACCACACACATCCCTCCTCCCCTTCAAGGCAAGGGTCAATAAAACATAGGCAATGGTAAGAATTCAAAGGTCAATATTTGAATAAGTTGAATAAAAGCCAAGAAAGAGCAAGATTTATTAGAAATTTAATTCTACAGTAAGTTCTACAATTAGTACTCTTTCTAATGTATTGATTTAAATTACAAAATAAGATCGATGGATAGTGTTTAGGACTTCATTAAAATTTACTGAGCATATCTGCTGTCAATGCTTTTTGGAAAAAGCTTGTTACAAAAACCTGCATAAACCCAATTAGACCTCCCTAATACATTATGATATATGATGAAGTCTTATTCCCTTCATCAATCTTCAGCTATACATTTACTTAAATAATCAATACTCCAAAATTGTGATATGTCCATATATTCATGGCCTTGCATCAATGAATTTGTTCACTCGATATCTACTCATATGAAGCCTCAGTCGCTGTCAGCCACATTAACCTAACCACCCACATTTTATTGTTCTGTTATCAGGATCCAAAAGCACTTAAGATGACCGTGGCAGTAAAAAACCTTAGGACTTTATATGTCCATTACCATAACTGGGTTGTTTAAAAACTGGTGCTGTAGTTGCAGCATATGATTATAATATGCACAACACCACCACGGACCCAGAGAGAAGTCTAAGGCACAGGCAGGAAACAAAAGAATCTGAGGTCAAAGACCTTCTACCAGGAGGTAGAAAACCAGGAAAACCAGGCAGAAACCAGGAAAGGGATGCAACGGTGACAAAGGTTTCTCCTCCCTCTTCCCAATATAGAAACAGCTCTATTATCAAATATTTCAGAGTGTTATTACATTTTTTTATTCTATTTATAATAAAAAGAAACCTGGACTAGGACAAGGCATATTGAGCAAAAGTCAAAGTCAAGCATATCTGCTCCATTCTATCTGTCCCAGACACTAAACAGTTCTAGGCTTCCAGGGATGTCCTGTTTGATGGACTTTCAGGGGCACCCCTGAAAATATTGGACCTTGTTGTCATCAGGATACTTGTTGTCAAGTACACAAACCCATAGAAACTATGTAAAACGTTTGCTGCCACAAAATAACAACACAGCAAATACCAAATTACAAATACAATATAAGCCTTAAATATTTGTAATCTTATGTATTTATATTATAAAATGAAAGTGACACCTGGCCTTGTACCAGGCTTAATAATACACAACACAATTCTGCTTTTGCAAAGTCTTCAAAGAAACCTGAGCTCAAGCTTAATTAAATGAACAGAACTTTATACAAACATGACAACTCAACTGTTCCTCATTACACAGCATCAGGAAGCTGACACAAGACTTCAGTTTTGCAGAAATCTTAGAAATAAGCTTTGCTTACTTCTACACACATGTCAACAAGGGTAGGCATCAGTTTTACAGCCTACAGTACTTATCAGGCACACCTGGATACCTAAGGCAGAACAAAACACTTAAAAGTACTACTCAGTGAAACAACTGGCAATAGCATACAGAACACCAGAGCGTAAAATCATCTAACGCAACAGCATGCTGTGCAGTTGGCATGAGGACTGTACGATCTATTAGGAAACAATACCACTTCTGAGAAAAATGTATAAAACATACCCACCACTTGCACTTTTAACACCCTCTTCAGCAACCACGTGGTTTTTCAATGCTCCTTTTTAGAGCTAAATCAGGGATATTACTGCACAGGCAATTCAGAAACTAACACTAAAGAACCAATACTATTTGTACCAACATATAGGCCAGATTTAGACACGCAAATAGCAACACAAAGAAATAAATTACCATGAGAAAACACCACCTTTTTGACCACTGATATACTGGGATAAGAATGGAATTTTAGTAAGTTTTCATATTTAACAAAACGCACTTTGTTCCCCCCAGGATCAACAGACAGTTGCAACAGTCGTGTTCATTTGTCACAGACATACAGTGCAATGGAGACACCGCAACAATCAGTTTTACTAAGCTGCACAATTAGATCTACTGAGCCTTTACTGTGTTTTAAAGGCTCACACCTGGGGATCTCTCAATAACATCAAAAGGAATTCTGAGCAGTATCTAGGCATCAAAATATTTGAAACAGAATAAAACCAAAATTACCTCTTTCTCCTTTCTTTCTGCAATCTTGCAACATTTGTCTCAACGGGCCTATGCACATACAGAAAAACTGAAAAATATCCACGCGCAGGAGTGTACCTATTGCCTTCTACTGTGTTCGCATCTGCTTCTATTAACAGCGAAGTTCCATTTTATAAGAATATATCCAACAGATGTAATTTGTAAAAGCTGATGACAAGAAAGGAAGATATAAAACTGACATACTTGGAATGCTCTCAAATTTAATTCATTTAAAGTAAACGTCAGCAAACAAGGTAAGAGCAATCCAAAATCTGACTAATTTTACGGCACATCACAAACTCAATCAGCTAGCCTGCCGTGACGGAAAAACTTGAAAAAATACATATGCACTTATAGTCAATTCTGTTGCATTACTCTATTTCTATATTTATTGTAACATGGTGATTTTTTAACATTTCCTCCAATTCAAACAAATTCAGGGAATTGTTAGGTTGAAATCCATTTATTTTATAAAATTATGGAATAGGAGAAAATTGAGATGCCCAGAACCTGTCATCAGCTAGCAGGCGGGCATCATCTTCAGACACACACTAACTCTCTGTGGCTCAAAGCTTGTGTGCAAAAAACGGGAAACTAGTTCAGGTAACAGGCACCAGAGAAGAGGCGGCACCAGGTGACACTTCTTTGCCCAGAGAATCAGAAGCTGCCATGGAAATGCATTCAGTGCGGTACAGACGCAGGAGGAATGACACCGCAGAGACATAAGCTAGCACGCAAAAACAATTATAAGGGGGATCGTTTTGCACTTTCATAAAGTTTGTTTCAGCTTATCTGCAGAGAAAAGTGGTAAGAATGCAGATCATGATTACTAACAACATCATCTCAGGAAAAACTTTTAAAATCAACCCACTAAACACTAACATCCACAATAGCTTTCCATAAGATAAGGCTTATTTCTGCACTCTTTGCCAGAACAGAAAGATTCACCTTTTTTTTTAATATTAATGCCCAATTTCTTGAGGACAAGAATACTGTGAAGTGGATTCTGGCTGATGTTCTGGTAAGTAAAAAAAAAAAAAAAAAAAGGAAAAAAACCACCAAACCAAAATAAAACCCCAACACAGACTAGAAGTTGAAAGGAAAAGATAATCTATTCTTCCAATTCCTTCTCGTAAATGAATGATGTTTTGTTTACTGAGGAACTAAAATAACACATTTAGCACACATTCCACAGAAGTTAAAAATGCTATTAATTTTAAATTAAAATGAAGAGTGAAATATCTGTGCTTTGGAAAGAGAGTTACATTGAGAACAAAGTTCAACACTCGTTGAAATAAGAATGTCTATCTTCAGAGTGGACCTTGTAGCATGCCCTTTTACCACGTTTAATAATAAAATAAAGAAGGATAGGATCTGATACACTTTGAGGCATTACTTACCTTTTTTTAACATGTACTAAAGAGACACACTCATGTACTTTATTAGTGGTTTTGAAACCCAAGCATACAGAACCCCAAATTCTAAACATCTGATTCTGAAAGATTTAAAATTTGAACATGGTTAATTAAATTGGTACCAATATTCATTATGCTATCATTTTAAGGATCATATGGAGGGAGAGAAAATGTATGTAATTTTCAGAAACACAATCTTCATAAAGTTATGCTCCAGAATAAAAATTACAAACGCAATTACAAACTTCATTTATCTATATGCAAATGCTTGCAACATACACAATATTAATAACACAATATTAATAGCTTTATACAATTATTTTGATTGAAGCTAAAGAAAAAAAGGGGCAGCGCCTACAACTCTAGTTAAAAAATATAATTGTTTTGTGAATATGGGTTATTTTCTTAGCAAAAAGAAAAAAGAAAACAACTTGACAGTTATTACACAAGGTAAATAAAGCCTTGAATGTGCCATACAAGCTATTTGTGCTGATCATGGTCCATTCATAGACACAGTGTCAAAATCTATTTACGTGATTGTAAATGAAGAGCAATTGTTTTTCTACATCTTGACTGGGTATCATATAAAGACAAGTATTAACTAGAATTTTGCAGCTTCATTTTAAAAACTAAAAACCAGCAAATTAAGAGAGTAATAATGACCGTATTTTTGGTGTCACTGGACAAACTTCCATTTTGAGTTAAAAAAAAAGTGTTTCTGTATCAGTCTAAAAAAATTTTTAAAAAGACTTTTGTAAACAATAAGAGACAGACAAAAATAATTACAGTAAGCTTCTACATTTACAGGGACATATTCCAGACTTCTAATAAAGCTCATTTAATGAAAAGAATTTAATTAATAAAGACAGGAATGTGATTTCAAAAATCTATATGAAGTCACTACAAGATATTCTGAAAAAAAAAGGCACATGTGTCTGCAGTACCTTATAGTCTAAGTTATATAACTGCAGAAAGGAACCAAAAAAAAACTTCCATGTAAATCAAATTATAATTAAGAGATCAGAGTAAATGACAATGAAATCCACAGAAAGATAAGTACACACGTTTGGTTGCCTTACTTACAAGGTAACTGTTATGAATCACATTTATGGAAGGCAGTATTCATAAAGAGCTGCAACTGAAAAATTAACAGCTGATAATCAACTCCCAAGCCCTCCCAGCCTCTACATGTCTTCAACAAGCACTGCTGAAATCAGTTAGAATTATAATGTTCAGCATCTACAAGAATTTAAGAACACTTAAGGGGTAGTTCCTGTTATTAATTATACACAAGGGAGTCCTTCGCTCTTAGACTTTCATGCTTTTTACTGCAGATGTAAAAACTGAGAAACTGAGCCTGAAGTATTTATCAAATAACTTATTATTTTTACCTTTCACCCTGAAAAGAAACAACCTACAAAAACAAACTGAAAAGAAGTAATCATCATTGCATTCCAACAGTAAAATCTGTTTTCTTCATCTTTCTGCAACTTTCCAACACTTTGTTAAATTCTGCTCATGGCATAAGTCACATCCACAAAAATCTTGTATGAAATTAACACCATATGTGGCTGCGTATCAGCAGTTGATGTGCAGTAATACACAAAAGCAGAGGGGAAAGTAAAGAATATGCCAAACTTTATCTTGCCCAGGACTCAAACTAGTTTATCTGTCAACTCGGAATGAGCTATCACTCCCACATGTTTAATTAGAAGCTGAAGAGCTTCACAGAATTACATCCAGGGCACTGGAACAGTCAGTTTCTTTTAACTGGAACACTCTGCTGGGATATCTAACTGACTCAAGTAAACAAAACAGAACCTAACATGTTAGAAGTGTGGGAATGGTGAAGATGGGTTTGCCCTTGAAATGTAATACAAGAAAAAAAAAAAGTTTTGCTGCAAGGTAAGATTTAATTATGTTCCAGTTTTGATGAGCACAGTATTACCACGGAAGTTCTCTAGAAAAATAGAAGTACAATGTCATATTTCTCTATTTTACTGTCATGTTCTATGTAGAGTGAATTGTATATTTAGTGAGTTGTGCATTGTGCATCTATTTGACATACAGATTTTTTTTGTGATACATATGGTTGTAGTAACAGATTCCTCACAAACATGGATACATGGACCTTCACTCTTCTGAACAAAGAGCCCCTATTGTCCTTTCTATAGAGCAATGATGCTCAGAGACAACACATCCCCTTCCCTGCACAGGAAACAATTGCCGAAAGCATAACCAGTATGTCTACGTTACCAAATAATGCTCCAACTGGAACAGATTTGTAGAGGGAAACAGTGCTAAGAACTAGACACCCACACAGTCCTCGTTTCAGGGGTTTAACATTGGATGAGTTGCAGTGTGACCCGTGAACCAAACATCCTTTAGCACCTGGAGGACATTAAACATGCTGCTGTAACTCAGCGCTCTTTGGATATCGCCCAAAGGAAATCCACTTTGCATGCTCCAAGTCCGCCCAGCCATGCAAACCAAAGCCCTCTAAAAGCAGGGACGACTGGGACACATATTTCCAAAGGGCTTTCCTGATCTGAACAAACACTGATGTATTTGCACTCATTAAGACTCAGGACTTCCACCTGCATCTCAATGCTGTTCTCAGTAAAAACTCAGAACATGGGTAATTTTGCAAAGATCTCTCAGAGTTCAACTGCAGGGATGGGATGAGAATCTCAATTTACACTGGTATCAGGCAATTAACAGCAACGTATTTCCTCATAATATGGGACATACGTTGCAAAGGGAAAGAAAGGGACAGCCGAAGGAGGGGAAGAATAAATAAATAAAAGATGACAAAACAAATACACAAGCAGCATCTTATCTGCATGCTTATAATCTGCATGTCAGATTATCTGCAGATCATTAAAATTACTGTCCCTTTGAGAAGGAGTCCACAGATACACAGTCCACAGATCAGGCTGAGGGCAAAAGGCCAATGGGAAGGACAAAGCTGGCCAGAGGAATCATGGAAACTGTCTCTGCGCAGACACAATTTATGCTCCCAGGTGGTTTTTTGTCTCTTACCCTTTTTTTTGGTGGGGGTATGTGTTTGTGTTCCATTTTTTAACAGATACCTCCAGTTTATATGCATGAAAATACATTAATGAGTCAGCTGCTTTAAGTATATCTATAATAAATTCCCATTTCAGAATATTTCATGCTGACTATTAAGCTACGTAGAAAGTACGAACAGTCACAGACTCTTAGTGACTTCCATGGAATTCATTTCTCAATCTCAGGCTCATAGAAACATTAGTTAATGTAAACTGTAGCACATGACTAATAAGTAATATAAAAAGCGCAAAGAAAAACCGCACATATTGTTCAAACTGTCGTCCGTAATATCCGATCTTACCACAAAAAATTATAATGATACCAGAGAAACAGTTCTGGCATAGAGAGGGGAACTTACTTTGTATCTTATCTACCCTTTGGCAATAACATTTCCAAGGAAGGAACACAGTAAATATTTTCTATGAGAAGCAACACAGAAAGTAATAGATTTTCCTTTGTTTTTTTTTCTTGTTACAAAGGAAAATGAAGATAGTAAAATGAACAAGAAACTGCTGGTACAAGAAACACAACTATCAGGATGGAAAACCAAGAACTAAGCCTTGATCCATACACAAGAAAGAATTAATTGTGCTGCTTCCTCTATAAACATAACAGAGCTGAGGATTAACAGAAACTGTACGTGTCAACCAGGTCACAGGCATTCAGAGGTTTCCCTGGTTCAAATCTTTAGATCACAGATATAGCATTAAAAATTAGTTTCTCAACCACCTCTCTATACAGACCATAACACCACTTTTTAAATGAAAACAGATGATTTAAAAAGGAGGCGGTATCAGTGGGTTCTTGTCTTTTCACTGCAGAAGAGAGGTCAAGAACTAGCGGATAAGAGATAAACAACGCAGAGGAAATGAAGGGCTGGTTTAACGTGCCAATGTTATGATATTTGAAAGGACAGTACAAAAGAATAAAATCCAACCATTTCCATTTTTAGTGAAGTAGTTACTATAGATGTCTAACTAGCCCAGCGCCAGCACTGTTAGGAAGTGTACCTAGCATGACACACGCTATTCCAAAAAACTTACCACATCCACTTAAGATAAGATTCAACGTTCAGAAAAAATAGTCTGAAAATAAATTGAGGGAAGACAGGAAAAAAAAATGGAAAGAGCAATAGTTGCACGGATTAGTTAAACATAATAATCTGCTTTAATCGATTTCTCTAGTTTTTATTTATGTAAATTAGAAAAAAAAAAACCATGAAACTCTTCCTTAGCTAGGTATTATCCTTAAGCCAAACGTATTTCAAAGCTGGACTGTAGCAGAATATTGCACTTCAGTAGACCCTGCAGAAATCATGTAAAAGAGGGAAAACTTGCAGTTAGTAACTACAAATTTTGACCATTTGGAGAGAACTGACCACAAGCCCTTCATCAGGAACATGAGTTGAGTGCATTCATATTACTGTAACTAAAACTATTTTCACCTCGAGGAACTTGCTGAGCCTTCAGTGCTGAACTTAACCTCTGAACATAGGTTCATACACATTCTTCAACATACATTCTTCATATCTTAGTGAACCACTATTTCTTGTGCTCTGTTCACCAGAAAAAAAACTTTTCTTACAATTCAAACAAAAAGAAACAAATATAGGTTACACTCAGAGTATAACAGTGAATACCAAAAGAATGATGAAGCCAAGATACAGCTTAAAAGCTTGCTTAATTTAAAGTCTGCTTTCTTAAAGGAGGAACTCAGAACTCTCATACTGTGGCAGACTGAGAAAGGGCTTAGATTATTCTATTTTTCACATTTCTCTTGCAGTATTTCCAGGTGCACGTCAGAGAAAAGCTTTCAGTATTACAGACAGCTTGCTGTCTTGCTTGACAATGTAAGAAAACAAAACAAAGCCATAACTCACTTAAATAATCTTACCATCATGTTTTCACTACTACAAAGACAGTCAACAGAACAGCAAAAACAGAACAGTATAGTGAGAACTCCTGTTTCAAAAGCACAATATTTCAGAATAGTTCACGTTTGTATAAGTCACCAATAAAACACAAATCTCAAACAGCAAAATATCTCCTAATAAGAGAAGGTAGTAAAAAACTTGTTCCTTAGGAGAAACTCTTTCAACTTCATTTTCAAATTCACACATTACCAAAGACAGGCCCTGACTTTTTCCACTGACACTTCTTGACCCCGAACCCGCTCTCTGAAAAACTTATTTCCAATAATGCAACAGAATTCTGCAGCCTCTCCGTGAAATAACAAATCACAACTCATAGTTGTAAACCTAAGTAGCCTTTCTGAGTATCTGTTTCCTAGTATATACAGCAACTAGCCACATTAGAATACATGCATGAAGAAAGACAAACTACTTATGACATGGACTGTCTCTTGCTAAGCATTTGTGCAGTAATAATGCAATTGAACCCTGAACCTCTGCCACATTAAGGGCTTTAAAAGCCACACCAAAATTTAATTTATTGTCTTTTGCAAATTCATAAGGATCCCATAAAAATAAGGAGAAAAAAGAATTTAGCAAAGCTTTCCAATGAAATAAATGAAAATAATTTCTCTTCAATTCCGAAGAACTCATTTAAATGTTTTTACGTAATGCTGAAGCTGAACACTGCAGGAGAAATACAGGCATCGAAATCAGAAAACAGAACTTATTACATACAATTGAAAACACGTTCCAAGGCTCAAAGCAAGCCCGATGAAAAAAGGTATTAGTGGTCAAAAAAAAAAAGATCATTACAGTATAGCATTAACTTTTAATTTAAATAAAATTTAAATTTAAGGATAAAATAAAAATCCTTTCTTTCAAGGGCATCTCTTAAAAATAAAAGAACTGCATTTATTGTGACCCTTTTTAAAGGAAGTTTTAAAAATCTATAAAAGCATACTGTGTTAGCTGCAATGTTTAGTACTGCATAAACACTAAGTTAGGACTTTTGTTTAATTAAAGAATTACTAACACAAATATTCATAGAATAATTGCAGTTTCTGAGAGTAGAAGCATCATTTGAGTTTGATGCATTACTATTATGGACGTTTCCTCTTCCCTCTGGTAACAAAGGCCAGAGGAATTTAAAACAACTTTGGAAATAATAAAACCACCCAGCTCTGAAACCTGCCTGACATCAAGTTTCTGTCTAGCAGGAGATTTTACAACACTCTCAAACACAAAGCTAAAAAGTTTCTTATAATGGAAACTCTGACGGACCAAGAACTATAGTTACACTAGGAGCTGTCACTGTAATATTCTTTCCTTTCCTTCATGTCATACTGAAACTTCCATTTTATTCTTCATTTGTCATTCTTTTCTGTAAAGGTAGTCACTTAATTAAAGAAACTAGGGGTTTTTTTGCAACCTACACTTTTTTTTTTTCTTTTAAATTCTTCATGTTTTCACTGATTTTGATCACTAATTTCTCTTTCCAGCTTCAGCTGGGGACTTTTTAGATGGAATCTTCAGAAAGTTGAACTGAAAAAATGTGATTCAGCTGCTTAAGTTTATCATGGAGCTTTATCTTTCAAGACTATTATGCCAAGAGTATGAACTCTTTGACGTTAATGACAATCAAATTTAATGAATGAATGCAAGAAAACCCACTACTTAATTACTGCACCAACAATAACTTCCTACAAACTACCTAAAATTTGAATATTTCTTAAAGATTTTGACTGTATGCTGCTACAGACAAGAACACTGAATCCAACAGTCTCCATCAAAGAAAAACTGCAGAATCTCGCTCTGATGCATACAAGAGTCAGGTTTGAACATATTTAGATTCCTGAAAAGTATCATTTCTGAAGCATTTAAAAAAAAATAATCAAGCTGTTCTACCACTTTTACTCTTAGTTATATTTATGCACAGCATGTGGAGGGAAGATGAAACTGCATTCAGATTTTTAGCTAGCTTTATAAAGATTAGTCCTCATCAGACAAAACTATTCCTAGCTAACTAGAATTGCAATGGTAGAAGGAATTCTGGCCACAGAATCCAAAATACTGGAAATGAACTGCCATACCAAATCGGATCTGTGGCTTGGAGCAGTGGAGCGCAGCCAATTTGAGCCACTAGCTGCCTGGCTGGAAAACAGGAGACAGTCGACACTGTACCAACAGCAAAGCTGAAGATAGATAACTGTATAATTTAAATGCAGCCCCAATTATTTTCTGTATACCAACGGAAATCTCTAACGAACATCTGAATAATTCCTTAACTAGGAATCACTGAGCTGTCCTCATGACGGGACTCAGGAAATGCCATTTCACTACTGACTGAGTACTACAGACTGATCTATGGCACCGCTCTGGATGCTATGAGTAGCAAAGAACTGGAGGATATCTACAGAATTTAGTATGAACATCTTGGGACATAAAGGAATTCGTATACAAGATTCATTGTAAAACCATGGCTGCGTGCTTACCTTAATATGGCATGCAACGTTGTCACTATAAGTGTCTCTCTGCAAGTTTCTACTTGCAGAAAGAAAAATATTTATTGCAACATCTTTAAAAGGCATCATTCTTTTACATTCAGTTTCTCAGAGCTTTGATTTCTAGAAGTATCAACTTTCACAAAAATACCACAGAACCCATAATTTCACCAACTACTAAGTAAAAGCAACATTCAGGATAGTCAAATATGCTCTAAAGCATTAGCAAATAACCATTAAAAAAATGTAATGAAAGAAACAACCAAAAGGCTAGCTAATGAGTACACAATGTACATCTGCAGGTGAAATGATAGGGAAGAAGGTGGGGGAAGAGAAAGAGACAACAAAAAGCTTCATCCTAATTAGGTAAACATATGACACAGGAAAAATAGCAATAATTGGGTGTGGTTATTTTATGATTAAATGCTAAATAATGATAAGAATTTGGCAACAATACAGAATATGTGAGAATACAGTATATCATGGTCTGGCTTTCATGTAAATTATCTTCCACTATAGCAGCTTTCAATTTCTCAAGGTTAGCAGAATTTATTAGATTGATGATTTTGTAGGGGTGGATTTTTTTGTAATTGAGTATTACATAAGACAGAAAAATGCTGTCTGTCCTAAAATGTAGTTCAAACCAAAGGTCCTCCTAAGCATACAGTGTATGAAAATTAAAAACAGGGAGTATGGGTTATGAAAAGAAGCCATATGACTAAAAAGTGAATCCATTTTCCAAAACGCCCACACAGACAAGAGCTTCTGATGTGAAAAATGGTCTCTGCAAAAGCTAAATTGCACAGATTATTTTCATGAAAAGTTAGAAGCTGCACTACATGCAGATTATATGACATTTACTGTGATGAGATTTTTTTTAAAAAACACACATTTTTTTGTGTTATTACAGTAAGAACAATTACTTGATTGTTCAATGTATATGATATAAATGCCAATAGTTATTTAACTGAATAATTGTCTTCCTTTAGAATTTACATAGGCAGAGATGCTTGCTTAGTTTTTCCAGGCTTCTTTCCTTCTTGCTGCAGGCAAGTTTTGGCTGCCTTCAAAGTTAGATGCAACAATGTGCACTAGCCAACAAAGCATTTGTGGCTTACCTTGGCACTGAAATCCTTGTTTCCCAAATCCCCTGCATAAAAAAATAAAAAAAAAAAACCTGTCTTAGTATGTTTAGTTATAATTTCTTCTCAATGATCTATAACAACATAAAAATAGCGCCGTATTAAATTACTTCAGATTTTGCTAAGACAGCAACAGATTTTAAAATATACAACACAGAACAGCCCACCCATTTCAGAGCAGAGAACAATAGCTGTCACCAGCTATGTAATTTCAGATTCTGGCAACAATATTTTTATTATTATTATTTTACAAGCTATTTTGGATCTACAATTATCATCATCTGTGATTACTGCATAATATTTCAACTCATTTAATGTCACACATATACTTTACAGCAATGTAAAATTCCAAGTTCTAGCAAAGGCGTATAAAACAAACCAGGCTTAGTTTTTCATCCGAATTTCAGGATTGCATGCCGATGCTGTTACGTGCCTCAGCTAGATACCAGTTGTTTGTTGTATGGAAAGGAGGCAGGTTAAAGGTTTTGCTTGTTGCAATATAAATAAGACAGGCCCATTGGTTTCATACCGATTGTTCTTCCAGCTTCGTTGCTTTATTTCCATAACAAAATACAAATGTGCGTGTGATACTCTACCAATGAATACAGTGACACACAAGCCTTCTACCTGGTATCCAGAGTCCCAACATATATTATACCTCTGGCACTGTAGTTGGTTTTATTTATTTGTTTACATTTAAACATTCAACATTCTCTTCCCACAAAAATAAATATTTTGAGTATCCTCCCTATAAACATTTCTCCGCATTTTCCCTCTTTGCAGAATGTTTTTCATCTGGAGAGCTGGAGCTGCTTACGTTAAAAGACAAATGAACCAAAGCCATGAACTATAGAAGCCAGCCAGTAGGCTGTATGCAATTAACAACGTGAAGTTTAATTATAAAGCATGTGGAAGTGTTTTTAAAAAATTATATCAACAGTTTTCCCACTTTTTAAATGTATTTATTTATTTAGAGAAGAGACAAAACCTTCAGCACACTGTTACTTCAGGTGGAAACTGACATTACACAGCTTCGAGTGTTTCCATGAATTTCTGTGCTACAGTCTCTCCCTGGTTTTGTTATAAGTAGGCCTACACTAATAAAACCAGAAGAAATCCAAAATCGTTTGTTTGCTGGACAGCATACCTGACTATCGTATACTGTCATTCTGCCGCTGTTATCTCCTCTTCACAAAAGTAAAAAGCAAGTACTGGAAGTGTGCAAATGCGATTGCATGAAAGCTGACAGCAGGACTACAAACACAAAACAGACTCAGATGATTTTTTTCATCCTTTTGAACGCTCATTTGTAAAGAACATTCCTCTTACGTAGTCTAAAAGCATAGCCGTTCTTCAGTGTTTGAGCTGAATTCATACACTAACCAGCTGCAGTCCACACCGCTCCCTGATGAGTTATAATGTATTTTAAGTAAAAGGTCTTAAAAAAAATCAACACTTCAGAAAAAAGCAGATAGGTGAAAGTTGTTTTAGAAGATAAGGAGGCACTAAACTATTTCAGTAAATACTACCTGGTCAAACATAATCTAAGAGAACAAATCTATTTGCATAGTTCATTGAAAGGTAGTATTTACTATTCTTTATACTGTAAAACATATGTTAACTGGCACATGTCACATTGGAAATAGATGAAGCCCTTTTTACAGGGTATGACGCTTATTCAAGAGTTGCCCGTCTTCAAATGAGAAAATGAAAAGTTTTCAAGTTGCCACATGCTCATTTGATGAATGTTAAGAGCTTCCTTAGCAAGAAAAAGACAAAAGAGCACAGCTACTCTTGCCACCTGTCAGCTACAGGAAACCCTTTCATTTTCACATCCATCCTGTCATCAGGTGCCTTTTCTCATGACAGTATTCCACTTTGGTTTTTAATTGTGCTAGTTATCTGCACAAACACGGTCTGACAATAACACTGCAGCATTCTTTCACACCTCCCAACTCATTCTGTTTTAGATTAACTTTGAACCAGTTTGTGAAGGTCTCTCACTTTTACAATACCAAACTGTGCACTTTTTTTTTAAATGGGGAAAAAAAATTAAAAAAAAAAAACACTCAAGAAGTTGACCTGTTTCTCATTATTTCTTCTGCAGTCTACCCATCTCAGTTTTCCTTCCTTACTCTGCAAATATATTTCAATCATTTCTGGAGCAAACACAGCCTTTTCTTCAGCACGCAAACCGAGGAAAACTCAAGAAGGAAAGCAAAGGTCTGTGCCCAGACACATAAACAGATAGGAAAAGAACAAGACAACCGCCCACAGACACGGAGCCAGCTGGGTGCAGACCCCTCTAGGTCTTTTACAACTTTGGCTAAAAGAAATCTCAGCTCTCCTTTTCAGCAACGGAACCTCCAGTGCAAACTTCAGCAGCAGAGCAGGGCTGACGTTCAGCCACACCGCAGGTGAAGAAGAGGAAGCCCAAGCTGTTTATGTTGCGCACTCGCTGGGTGTACAAAACACGAGGGCACACACCCGCTCCTCTTGCCTCACCTGGCCCAGGGCACAGGGAATGAACCAGCACCTCCACTCGCCCACTCGCCCGCCGAGGGCGAGCAGAGGGCGCAGGGCGGCCGGAGCCGGCAGCGGCGGGGAAAGCCGAGCGGCCCGGCCTGCAGAGGAGCCGCACTCCTGCCCAGAAGAGGGCATGGCAGGCACCCATAGGTGTATTTTTTTCCCTGACAGCTTAGTAATCAGGGTGTTGGTAGGAAGTTTTCCTCCCTTCCTCCCCTCTCTCCAGCAAGAGCCCTTCTCTTAAAAAAACCCTCCCTTTCCTAAACACGTAACGTAGCGGCAGTGGCACCGTGCGCTCCCGATCTCCCTACCCTCCCTCTGCAGCAGGAGGAAACAAAGCAGGCACCGATCGCAAAGTTAAAGGCAGGGCTGCAGAAGTTGTGCCACACAGCAACACCCACAGCCTGAAACAGAAAACCCTCCGTTCCTCCCGCAGCAGCTGTAGCGCCGGCCGAGCTCCCCTCCGCAGGGGACGGCGGGGGA
>VYZM01004702.1:181403-231709 GCA_013398915.1 Dromas ardeola | reverse complement strand
TCTCTCGCTCACACCCCACACATCCCCCCCGGCTCCCCTCACACACCAGCTCCCCTCACACAGACCGGCTCCCCTCACACACGCAGACACGCTCTCCCTCTATGCACTGGTTCCTCACGCACACGCACCAGCTCCCCCTCACACCCGCACCGATTCCTTTCACACACACCCACGCAGGCTTCCCTCACATACATACACACATACCAGCTCTCCCCACGTACCCTGGCANCACACGCTCTCCCCACATACACTGGCTCCTCTCACACACACATACACACTCATACACACACACACACGCTCTCCCCACATACACTGGCTCCTCTCACACACACATACACACTCATACACACACACACACGCTCTCCCCACATACACTGGCTCCTCTCACACACACATACACACTCATACACACACACACACGCTCTCCCCACATACACTGGCTCCTCTCACACACACATACACACTCATACACACACACACACGCTCTCCCCACATACACTGGCTCCTCTCACACACACATACACACTCATACACACACACACACGCTCTCCCCACATACACTGGCTCCTCTCTCACACCCACACCGGTTCTCCTCACACCCACACCGGTTCCTCTCTCTCACACACACACACACCCCCCAGGGCTTCCCTCACACACACACACAGCCCCCAGCTTCCCTCACACACATCAGCTTCTGTCACACACACCCCCCGTCAGTTCCCTTCTCTCTCTGCCTCACACACAGCAGCTGCCTCCCTTCACACGCGCACACGCGGACAGACACAGAGGGCAGCTCACACACAGACAGAGTTCCCTCAGTGTCGGCCATGGCAGCTGACACCTTCCCTCCAAATCAGCCCCGGCACAGGCGGCGTTGCTGCCCTCAGCCCCCGGGCCCGGGCAGGGACCTGGCACCGACGGGCCCTGGTGACCTGCAGCGCTGCCTCCCTTTTACCTCTGCTGGGTGCAGCTGCCACCCGCACCACAGGCGCAGCCACCACCACCACAAAGAGCACGGATAACCTATACCCAGCTGCGCTCTGCCGCCTTCACAGCGCGCTTCCTGTGCCGGCCCGGGGAGATGTTGTTCCACCACCACAACAAACAAAGGTGCAGCCCCGACGCTCTCCTTCACAAACCTTTCCCCTTCCTGCAGCCCAGAGACCCAGCACCACACAGGGAGCTGCTGTTTGAGGCCACACTGAACGGCTGTACATCACACAATGCCACTGGACGCACGACAAATCAAGAGCGGCCTCACCGTCTTGCCCCGCTGCAGTGTGTCGTATACTTCTACTTTACCATACAATACAAATATCCTCAACAAAAAGCATAGGAAACACATAGCACATCTTTTTCAGTAATTGATGCATCCAACATATATACAAAAGACTTTTACTCTGCTTTTATGCAGCACACTGACAATGTAATAAAGTATTCTGTAAAATAATAGAACCGTTCATCTTCCTTTATTCTCATTACACACAAAACCTTCACAAGTCCCTGGACATAGAAACATTACCCGCCTACGGCATACATACGTTTTCTCATATTGCAATTTATACAGTATCTCCATATATTCAGAAAAACACCACATAAAGCATGACTGTGTGTGTAGAAAAACACAATATATGTGCTAAACAAAAAAACCCAAGTCCTATTCATAATTTTTTTAGTAAATATTATTCCCATGGCTACAAATTTTCACACCGGGGAAATAGATGCTTATTAAAAATTCCTCTGCCCCAATATATCTACATACTCATAAGTCTGTCTGTGTAAGCATGTGTAATATGGTTTATTTCACAAGAATGGAAGCAAGCTAATGACTCAAGTGAAGTCTTATTTGCTGATGGGAAAAGCGCACACGGACATTTACCACACAACAGAAATAACTTGTTACACACTATCTTATTCTTCATTTTAAAACCTCGGTTTCTGGGCGCAGCCTGGCTGAACTGGTACGTCCATGGCACTTCATCAAATAACTGATGACAGGGTTAGCCCTGCTTTTTTTCTAAACGTATAGAATCAAGCCAGATGCCCCATAAACTGTTTCCATATGCCCTTCCTTCGTGGACTTTTATTTTGCAAGCAACTACTTTCAAATTTGATCTGAAATTCAATAACATATAAAGATTTTTAGTTTGGTTTCTACCTATTCTACACGTTTCAAATCCCTTATTCCTCTTCAGAGGGAATAGATTTTCCTTGCCTTAATTAACTTATGCCAAAGCATAAGGAGCACTAAGAAACATTTTGTACTCTCATTAAGTGTTCCATCAAGAAATATGGAACGTATTTATTTCTCTTCCTTTAGTGCTTCATTACAAACATAGCTACCGAAACTGGAGAATGCGTCTGAATCAGACACAACTCGCATTACATCAGGTTTGGGGCAATCTGTACGTTTGGTTGTTCCTTAAAATCTCGCAGACCTGCTGAATCATTTTGGATTCCAGTTTCTTTCCTGAGAGCGGCTCTGGTCAAGATTCGCTCACCGAAACACCAGCGAGTTCCCCCCGGCTCCTCGTTCCAGCACCTGTCTATTGCCTTGTTGGGCCCCAGGGAAGAGCCAAGTGACGCTACGTGGTCATGTTAGGATCACTTTATTCTGTCTCTGTAAAGCAACATTTTATCTCAAACCTAATAATTATTTGTACATTGGGATTATACACATTAGGCGAGAGAAAAAATCTCCTATGTGTGCATAGCGATCCTCAAACAACTAGGTAAACCCATTGTAACACAACCTGCCCTTACTGTATATAACATGTAACTCCTCTTACTGCCCTATTTTGGATACTCACCCACTCACACAAGCGCTTTTTTTTTATATGTATATATATATTCACCTTGAAATGTCAAGTTTCATCACTGTGACCAGGACACCCTTACAGTGATACTACGAGGGGATACTATGTTCCATTCACCCGCCACTTTTGGGATACATTATCCTAACGTCAACATCCTCTTGCTGGGAGGCTTTTAATTGCTTGGACACCCATTTCTCCTACTCTGCACTCGGGTCCTGCGGATGACACAGGAACTCATCCTTCCTCTGCAAATTACTGGAGGAAAGACGTCTGCCACCTCTTCCTGCGCGCAAGCATTCCCACCAGCAGCCCGTGACTTGCTCTTCGGCTTCGGGTAGTGTTTGCAATTTGTTTCTGATTCAGGCCATCTGGACCAGGAGTCAGCATTGTCGCTGTTTGTGTTCAGGCATATACATGGTTATTAGATCAGAGCACCAGCTTCTCCAATCTCCTGGCAAGTGGCTTCAGAATTCCTGACTCCAAAGCGCCATTTACGAGGTATTCTGGTAACAGATTTACTACTGTATTGGATATTTGGATAATATCCTAGCGAGTTCATCCCTAGTAGAAGTTCCCATTGAATCATTTATGTGGTTTTCTCTGAAGAACTTGATTATTGCTGTAACAAGCACAACTTCTCAAGTCCTTTCTATATTTGCATCAATACCATCCCAGGTCTGCAAGTGCAAGCATCTGTGTTCACTCGGAAAGAGGTTTCTTAGAGTCATTCTGCTGCCTGTGAAATGCCTTCTCTTTTTAGTCGTCTGCTGGATCAGCACGCTACTGCCTGCATCATTTCTGGATCAAAAAGCAATTAAAAAAGTGTGTCTTTCCTAAAGGAAAAGTGTCTGGATTGTTCTGTCCCTATTTACACGAGCTGCGCTGCATCAGAGCAACTTCAAGGCACAGCCAAGGAGAACACCTTCCTCAACTCCCTTGGCAGTTGTGGCTCTCTGTTTTATTATTTCCTGCTTGTAAGAAATATTCAACACACAGGAATCACTTCCTGCTCGAGACCTATAAGGAAGTTCACAACCCAATTTCTCCTCACATTTCAAAGCAAATTACAACCACTTCCTTTTCTAGAGAGTTTTCAGAACAAGTCGCTCTTTTCCAAATCCCTTTTAGGAAGGATGACTCGATGGCTGCAAACCCGCTGTCTAAAAACGATTTGCTTCACCCCGTCTCACCTTCCAAAGGAATTTCCACAGTCAGCTTATGAGATATTTCTACCAGCAGCTATTGTGGAATAATTACTTGCCATAATTAAGTCAAAAGCAGTTATCAGTTTCCACTACTGTAGGGACTTCAGAGTAAAATTTCAGAAGCCAGGTTTTTCCTAATTTCTTTTTCCACACAACACATCCTTTATTTCTCTCTTTGTTTGAAATCACCTATAGAGTTTACTGTTGAAGCTCCCATTCATAAGTTTGTTTGCCATGTTTTGAGCAGTAGCTATTAATTATGAGAAAATTTCCACTACCCCTATGGTTTTTCCAGATCCAGGTGAGAAGGAGGTAGAAATATTTTGTGTCTCTCTATATCAATACTGTTTTCTGCATCTTTCTGTGTCTTTCTGCATCTGTGCATTTACAGCCTGCACAACTCTACCCGTGTCTCTGTATTTACACTGATTCTTTTCTCTGCCCTTTTCCCCTCAAAGTTACTCTGATTGCAGGTTGGGGGATCCTGGGTCATCAGACAGATTTTATTATTAAACTATTCCATGTGACAGCTGGTTTACATGTGCTAGTACTAATGGGAAAGTCTGAATGTAGGTATTAAAACACAGTCAAAAAGAAGACTAAATACAGATAAAAAGTCCTATGTGAAAGCAAACGTCGCAGAAAAAATATTTCTGAAAAATTCAGAGGAAAAAAGTGGCATATCATAATAATCATTTACCAGGGATGAAATTGCAGTTCATTGATAAGTCCTAATCAGCAAAATCCTGCTTCCCTTTGTGACATGGAAATGATGCCATTACTTCAACTCCCATTTCCTTGAAAGTGGTGCAGAAACCATTCCTCGTGCAGATCGTTTGTAGCTGCTTGTGAGTTCTCCTCACAGCAGCTCTCCATAGAATTGGAAATAAATGGCTGATGATATACAGAATGTCAAGTATAAAATACATTTTTTTATATCAGTGTTCTCACCAGAATACTGAGTGACAACATATTGTTTTATTTTTCTCATAGCTCAGGCGCATTAGGAGCACTCTAAAACACCTCCTCGTTACAGAGCTGAACCAGAGCTTGATGCTGCTACACAGTGAAATGTGATGAGGGTCCTTTGGGATGTTTCATGGGGTTTTGTCTCTTTCTAAATAGTATAAATAAAAATTTCTGCCTCAGCTGGAGTATTTGCTGTCATTGTTGTTTTGCAGATTTTGTCCTTCCCACCAGCAATCACTCTGGAAAATTTTGAATGTCTCTTCCAAAAAGTAATTCACATTCTTTTGAGTACATCAGAACAATTCTCTGGTGTGGGCAAATTTTCAGTCTTCAACTGAACACATAACAAAAGGCAGCAAGACTCAGACTTTGAAATACAAACAAAGCACTCAAACAATGTGGAAAAAAGAACAGACCTCTCTTGTACCGACCAAACAAGAGAGCCTCTGTTACTTATTTCAAGAAACATGGCACACAGGTTTGTGAGAAACAAAGTAGGTGGTTTTTGCAATAGACAATTGTCCCCTGGAATTCCTTGCCCAGAAGAACCAAGCGCAAGAACCCGCGCTGGTGCAGGACACTGACGTGGCTCAGGGGAGAGAGGAAGCCTGGGAGAGTCAAACGTTGGGTGTTACTGAACACGGACCCCAGCTGGCTCAGAAAATTCCCTACATGGAAAATGCTCAGAAAGTGAGAGATTCTTAGGAGGAAGTGCCATATCTGCTTGCCCTTTTCTTACTTCTTCTGAGGCGTGCACCTGCAGTCACTGCTGGAGACAACTTACTCTAGATGGTTAGATGAACTGCCTGAACCAGTACCACCGCTTCTACAGCCTTTGTTTTCTTCTTTAATTAAAGAAAAAATATTTACTGTATCACTACCAGCTGACAAGAAGCTACCCTCAAAAAATTATTTTTTCCAGACTTTTTTCATTAAAAACTTAAGCCACACAAGGTATGTCTATATGCGATCCCTTGAAGAGTAAAACATGTCCCTCAAACCCAGGTTAGGGAAGCAGAGTCACTGCACTGTCCTGACGACTTTTCCTGATGGTCTGGTGGAATCTCCAGTTTGCTTTGCTTTTCTGACGCTAAACTGGTACAAAGAGTAAATTATCTTATACTGCTCGATTGCTGAAAAACATCAGTTTCGGAAAATCCATATGCCTAGCATCAAGGAGCTCCTGATACATGAGGATGATACTTACAGTTTCTTTATGCGGGTTACGGGCCATGTGATGTCATCTCCCTGACGCTGAATTCACAGTGAAATTTCCCACTATTTCAATGTCAACAGAAAGGTGTGATATGTTTTGTTTACCATATTCCAACAAATCTTCTATTGAAAGGGATGATAATTTTGCAAGAGTAAGCTGAGTAGAATTTTGCCATGTGAAGACGAGGTGTAAATAGATATCATATATATCGTACTTCAAATTATTATTTTTGACAGTTGAATATAATTTATCACATATACAGGAAATAGTAACTTTCATGTTGCATTAGGTTTATTCTAGAGAATAAGTGTGAAAGGAAAACAAAGTCTTATCAGCTGGAATATACAGAATCTTCACTTCTTTGTCTGTGCCACCATTATATTATGATGTGTTGATGTACACAAAGCAGAATACCATTTTCAATGGCAGGATTTTCTATTATACCACGTCTGTCTGTGCTCTACACGAGTGTTTACACTTATGGAAACGCTAATAATTGAAATGACAAGAGTTTGGCTGGACAAACACAGCTTTAAAATATTTGTTTAATTTAGAAGGACTGAAAAGAGAAAACACTGACACACAAAACAAGCTGACATTAATTTCAAAAAAACATTTCAAAACTCCAAGTGACAGTTAACGGAAAAATGAAGTGTGGAAAACCTTTCTGCCACAGAGACGTAACATGAGGAAGGATTCTGTTTGGTGGCATTTCGCATTCATTCCACTCCCCACTGGAATTTGCATTTCCCAAAAAAACCCAGAAACTGTCCTTTAACGACAGTAGAGACTATTTTTGGCCATTTAATCCAGTATTGTGGATTAAAGACTGAAAAGATTAGCACACTAATACATATCATAACAAGGGAACATCGCTTAGGTTGTGCTAAGTAAGTCTCATGCTACTATTCAGTTTCACAAGTTATGGTGACCTTAATAGCCCAAAATTGCTATTTGTATGTAAATAAAATGCTACGGATGGTCTTTCCAACATGAATTACATTTTAAAATAGTTTTGTTCCAGAAAACATAATTTCAAAAATCAGACATTTCACCCACAATACTGCTAAGGAAAAAATAACCCAGAGCATCCCATTGGCAAGTGCCAGTGGGTTTGGTTCCAGATGTTTTCTGTCCCGTCTGTGAGTAAGAGCTGGGCAGCTTGCTTTGAAAAGGTTTGCAACAGCGGTTAAGGCAACTTGTACAGCGGAATAATATTAATCAACTTGACTATACACTGATGTCCGTGGAAAAACAATGACCCTCTCATTAATGACCATGATTAGGTGACATGAGGGAGAAAAATGAGATTTTTTTTTTCTAGAAATACAAAAATAAAAATGAAACAAAACATGTAGCGGGCATACATCATACATGTGCTTTCTGCGCATTTTCAACTTGTATCATAAATATTTTGCATTTTGTAGAATGATCATGATCTGTTCTTTCCAAAACATCTGGACATCTTCTCTCTTCAAGATTTAAATTTACGAGAATGTCACTGATATCAGTTCTGGCAATGTTGGAACAATTGCAATTTTATTTAATTCTGTTGCCAAAATGCTGGCAGCATCTTTATGTCTCCCTGGGCAATGAAATAATTTCCATGTGTAATGAATAAAGGAGAATTGACCTCTGATATTTATTTTTGTTATTTGTACATAAAATTACAAAATAAATCCAAAACTACAAGAAAAACCTGGCTAGATGATGATGCAGATTACACCACTAGAATCAAAGTTTGTAGAGACATACACCCATGTGGAGATTGTCAAAGCAGCCGAGTGGCCTTCTGGAAACCAAAAGAGAGAGATACATTTTCCAAAGAACCCAATACACCAAAAAAGTATTTTAATAAAGTGAGCACTTTTAAAAGCATGGCCTTCATTTAGTTGCCTAAATAGAATTTGAGCCCTTCTGAAAATCCGATTCCAGTTATTGATACTGGCCCCTTCAAAATCTGCTTCCTCTTAGAAAGGCTTCGCCCTGGATTTATTGCTGGAGATTGGAGGCTGTCACAAAGTGAAATTAGTTTATTGATATCTTCCTACTCTCTAATGGGCCGCACTATAAAAGTACCATACGTTGCGGTACAATACGAGCCTGTTAACAGGATCCAGACGCAGAATAATGCGATGTCGCGAGCATCAGACACCGGCCACATGGAGAGAGGTGCAGCAGGACACTTCAACAGCAGCATGGTTTTTCCAGCAAAATGTCTAGCTCAGGAGAAACTAATCTTTCCTATCGCATTAGCCCTAAACTCATCCACTTTATGTTTAAATATTCAAGAACAGTCTTAAAAATCAGCTTGTAAGAGTCAATGGCCTTCCCTCTGGATCCAACGTTTCGTGAAATTTTCAGTTCTGAGGCTACATTTTTAGCTTTTTCAGACTTGTCAGTCAGTGAAGTGAGGATTTCCCTCTTTTAGAGTAAATTTGCTAAGAATACCAGATTAAAAAGATAGGAGGAAAAATTACAGTCTACTATTTGTGTTGATTAACAAAGATTTGGGAATAATTCATAACCTTGTAATTTTATTAATTGTATATAAATTGATTCAAATCACATACAAAAACATTGATAAAATCCCATTGAAAAAGCCCCAAATGAAGGCAATGACAAGGCTCGGGCTGGCTCGTGAAGGTTTTGGTTTAGGAGAGATCAGTATCTACTTTCTGATTACACTGTACAGGAGCTGAATCACAAAGAACGTAGACTTGTTCATCTGGAACGCTCTGGAATTCTGCCCAGAAAGAATTTAACAGATGATATCCACAGGTTAATAGAGATCATAGCATCTGTCTCGATCGAAGCTGTCGATTTGTTAGGTGATATCAACGGATGCCTCCGACACAGCCAAAGAGCATTGATGCCGGGCTGCTTTTAGACACACGCACTTTTCAATGAAGTTTTTAATGTGGATGAATATACCCAATGGCTTCTTGATTATTGATCTCCTTATCCGTCACTTGGGAAAAAACAAAGAACAGCAGTAAATAAATCTGGTGTTCGCTGGGCTTTCTGATAGTATTATGGCAATGTGCCGAGGGAGGCACAGGCAATTTAAGAGCCTTCTCGTTTACCCAGAGATGTCCTTTATCGGGAGGGATGGAGTCATGCTGGGATGAAAACTAGCAAGGATTGCTCCACTGTGGTACAAAGTGGTAAAATGCTAATGACATTTTTGATGTACTGGAAGTGTAAAGTGCATTCCTGCAGCACTGCGCTTTCCTTGGAGAACTTGCATCAGATCCTGACCAGGTCTGAACCCTCTCCAGCTTGTAAACAAGATAAAAACCTGAGGCAATACATACATATATATTTACATATATATAATAAAAACAAATGGCCAGATGCTGCTGTCAGGGAAATCCGTGGCATCTGGCTTAATAAAAAGTGAGACAATAATGATGAAGGGAATCTTGAAAACTTTGTTTCATGCTTGATGGGAGAAGAGAAACAGCTTGGCTTGAGCTTGGAGAGCATGCTCTCTTTTCTGACGTCTCCATTACGATGGCTGGCTGCTTCTTTGAACGCAGTTGTGTACTTCTACACCTGCACTGAGGGAAAAGGCAAAAAGGTGGGACTAGGCAAAAAAGGGTGAGAACATGTGCGGCTTCATACTGCGCTTTTATGTCGACATCTCAAAAATTGTCTCTTGCAGATCCGTTCACTGGAGATTCAAACTCTCATAGAGAATCATTTGCCCCCAAGGCTTCATAATTTAACATTCCCAATAAAGAAATAGAACACAGTATTTTTTAGGCAGAGTTTTGATGAATTTATCAGAGGAACAGACTGTTTCACAGTATTTGCGTCGCAGCAGAACTGTGAGAGAGATTCTCCGGGTTTTCTGTGCAGGAAATGAGAAGGCGGAGAGGAGGAAGTAGCTGTAAGATGCTCTCGGGTTTTGTACACTGCGAGTTTAATGTATGTGAAAACTAGAACACCTTCATGCCTCTGCGAGAGAATATAGGCCTGCTATCACCTGGAAAATCTGTTAGTGCCAACCCTCTGATATCTCAGATTGATACAGGATTGGGTATTTCAATATTACACTTCCAGTAAACTGGTGGGTGCTTAAAGCGATTTAAGGTCTGGGTCTAAAATGATAATTATTTCACTAACTTCAGAAAAAGCATTGTGGAACATCAGTGGTAACTAGGACTGCAGTTTACCCCAAAAATATGCTACTAAGTGAAGATAATCTTTTTAAGAACTATATGGACACTGTTAACTTTTTATGTCACTGAGACATTCTTTCAGGTCAATAACAGTTACTGTACATTTACTTCCAACACCTAAAAACACATGAAATATAAACTTTCACTGGAAAATAATTCACCGTAAATGGATCTTGGCTTCCGGCTGGCTGAATATTTTGCTGATAATGAATGTGTACACCTAAATTGTCTATACAGTTCTACATTAAGCATGAAATGCAACTAATATTTGTGAAGTAGGAACAGTTTCAACTTGTCCAGAACTGAATGCAATTATTTTTCTTTAAGGCTGAAAATGACTCATTTTACCTTCTTACTTTTTATTTGTTATCTCTTCGGTGCAATGGAGCACTCACTTCAATATTGGATGTATTGAGAAGAGGCGATAAAAATGTTTGTGCAGTGCATAAATGAACTTTGAACAAATATTAATAGAACTATCTTGGCAACATGACTGGGCCCATGACTTAACACCTGCTCCTGCAGAGGAACACGGGTACATCCATTACCCATCTGACCATCACCGCTTCGTGCTCCGGAGAGAGGAATGGGTGTACACGTGGAAACCCAGTGACTGACAGGTGAAACAAAAGCAACAGCATGAGGGAAAGTGGAATCTGAATATTTCATTGCAGGAAAAGGATGAGACTGGTGGTGCAAGTTCAGCCCCAAAGCCAGGTTTCATGCCAGACGGAGTGCCTCAGGGAGAGGACGCTGGCACATAAGGGAGCACCGTATTCAGGCCTCTCTTTAATGTTCTACCTCAGTGTCCCTAATCAAGACATTTCTGTTGATTTGTGAAACACCTGCATTTTGAACTGGCTGTGTCGTGCATTTTCTCATTGAAGAACAGTCAGAAAAATCTGGAGAATGGTGGGTAATGCAGACTCAACACTCATTGTCCGGAAGGACAGACCGCCAGGAAATCTGTGGCAGGATCAGAGGTGCGACATATCCTATAATATCAGGAAAATTACAGCATCAACTATAGAGGCAGACAGACAGATTAGAGGAAGGACATGAGGTCTGGCTCATTAGCTGGGGGAACCGTTACCTCGCATTGACCTTCAGTCTGTCTAGTTCTTGCAAACTTTCTGCATAATACCTCTGGGAGAGAACAATTCCTGCCTGAAAGTCTTTGTCTACCTTCTTATTATCCGGTGTCCCAATTATTACACTGTCTTTTCCTATTGTCATGACAGCTCGAGCTGACCCCTGGTGTCAATGAAGAACGCTGCTGCATAGACTGTTTTTCATCATTTTTCTTTTAGCATCCCTCTACTATTTTTTTCCTCCTTCTCTTCCATAGGACATTTTTACCTTCGCTTTCAAGGCCTTTGCTGGCTTATCCTTTTCCTCTCTCATTCCTTACTGAAACCACTCTGATCAGTCAGTGATGCCGGTCTCCACCATTCCATCGCTATCTTTTCAAACATGCACTCTTCATCTCTGCTATCCTGCCTTTCATATTTTTTACCTGGGCAACACCGCTTCTGCAAAGACAGTTTGTTCCCATCCCTCCTGCATATTCTCCTTTTAGGTTATGCTAGCACAAAACCGGGTAACACTTAGGACTGCTGTGATACTGATACTCCACGTATTGTGCTAGCTAATATCATCTCAGGGGCTTCTTGCACTACTTTCTCTGCTTGCAGCTACCATTTTTTCCTTAGAATATAATGCTATTTGTGGTAGAGGCCATCAGTCTGCTCTCTATTTACATTGTCACTAATGAAATAAAATTCTGCTTCATGACTGGCCTTATAGGAGCTATAATAATAAATAGCGCATGTACTAAAGGAGTGGGTTGAATTTGATGGAAAATCAGATGCTATATATAATTGCATACTACCACCAAATACAGAAAGAACTAGGTTGGTTTGCTCATGCTCTGCCAAGGTGAATCCATACAATAATAATCACGTCTTCTCCAGGTACTGGAAAAGACACAGTTATTTGTAGCATACATTCTAATGCTTCTTATTGCAGAGAAACACGTTTTCAAAAAGAATCACAATATTGGCAGTTATTATGCAGTTGTGTGAAACGCATACTTAAATATTCATTCCTCTTTCAATTTCACATGCAATTATTGTTTTACTTTCAATTTTAATAGCAGTAAAGTTATCGCACACAAAATCTATGGAAAAATTAACGTGCACATAATTTAAGCCATTTTTTCCCCCTCTTCTTAAAGTAGTATAGAAAACTTTTCAGTTCATGCTTATATCTGTATGGTACATGGTAGAGTACATTCTGCCATCTGCTGAGCACAGTGAGAAATGCCCATATGGTCAATGTTGAAATGGATAAAATTGTGCCCATCTATTCCTGTGCTATTTTAAACACAGGAAAGAATGTAATCAAAATAGCAGGCAGATCTAAGGAAGGATTTAAACCAGAGGCAAGAAAGTTCATCACAGCATTGCAGTGTGCTGGGAGGGGAAAAGATACTTCTGAAATTTTGTAGAGAAAGAAGAGGAAGAAGCAGGCTGTGACAAATGGAAAAACAATCAGATGTAATTACAGAAAACGAAGTCAATTTTTTTCTGTTGATTTAGCAGTGGTACTTTGCCCTTTGGCACTGTGTATTTGGTAAATATTTTGAGCAGGACATTCATAGCATTTTCTCTCTGAGGAGAATAGCATGTTCCTATTTGTTTAATGTTGTGGATAAAATTTGTATTTTAAATGCAAACAGAAAAACTTTATAAAACCAACATAAAAAAACTATTTAAGATGACAGCAGTAAGAGTTTGACATAACCTAGCTTCTCGTTAGAGCTTCAAATGTCCCTCACTCCCCCTCACAGGCTGTGACTCAGCAGGGAAGGAGGATACTTAGATTAGAAACATCAAACTGTGGAACAATGATTACACAAATGTTATTTTGGTTGCACTTCAGATGCTCCTGCAGTTAAAATCTGCTAAATTAGGAGAACTGCAGTGATCAGAACCTCAGCTGATATCTGTGGAGTTTTCACTTGATGACCCCAAACTACAGCACCAAAACAAGTTTTTATACCACCTAAAAATATGATTTAAGTTTGACCCCCTTGTCACAAACAAGCACAGTCTAGAATCATTATTTCACTTTTCCCGCAGCGCTGGCTGCCGTCTCTGCTGCTTTTAGTTATCTGTTAATTGAAAGATGCTTATTGACGACATGAATCTGATCAAATAGGCCCCTGACGCCTGAAGTTTCAGGCCAGATCATCATCTAGTGTAAACTGGCATGAAGTTGGTATCATCACTGGAGGCGTATGACAATACCAATGTCACTCCAACACTCATCATTTCACCTTAGAAAGATTTTGCTGTAACTCTCAGGAATCTTTGGTACTTAGAAATGTACACGCTTGAGTGATAAATGAAAGCTTCTTACAGTTCTATTATTTGATCCAATATCATATTCCAAACATCCTCATCCTCTAAAGATGCTGAGAAGATAATACTGTTTTTTCAAAAACATCGGTCCCAAGAGGAGATGCTCTGCAGAAACAAGCGGAGAGGAGATGTTTTCAGCCCAGATTGCTGTTTGAATTCCTGCATTATGTACGAATGTGACATGTGATGGCTGTTTCATCCTTTATTACAAGCAACACAAGGAACCTTTTATCTTCTGTTTACTAGGATGGGAATAAATACAAAGAGTTAATATGTAACCATCCTTTTGTGGATGCCTTTATTTTTAAGAGAAGAAACACTGGACTGAGGGTCATTGGGCTGGCGGACTGGCAGCGATGCACTCCCTGGCACTGGTTGCGTGTGTAGTTGCTCTGAGCCACTGTGCTCTTGCAGTGAAAGGTAAGCGCCTTCCACTTTCTAACAGCCACTACTATCCTGAAGCGTGAATGAGGGAAGCTGGAGGAAGCAACAGGATTTTAAAGCCTTCAGACAATTCTGGTCAAGTGTTTTGAAGGGGAATTTTCTCTGAAAGCTATTTCCTCTCTTTTTCCCTTCTGTTCCTTCCTCCATCTCTTCTTACGGTGAGATGAGTTGCTGTATACAAAAGTATTAAATGGAGGAAAACAGAAGAAATATTGACAGAAGTTGTGGAAACTGGGCTGCTTGCATGCCAGGGGCATTGCGTGTGCCAGGAGTTAACCTCGCTCCGTCCCTCTGCCCAGCTCCCTGCTCACCTCGCTCTCCCCTCCGCCTCAGGGCTGCCTGGCACAGCTCCTGCCTCGCTTTTCTCCTCCTTCCCCCATGCCAAGGGCTTTGGGCACTGTGTCATGTACTCTCTCCCTCTGTTTGCTGTGCCTTTCTACAGCACGAGCTTTGTGTTCCTCTGTTCTCTCCCCACAATCTCGGCAGGAGCCTGTCTCCATGTCCTTTGCAGGAACGTAGTCTGCACCCTCTGTTCCTCCGTTGCTGCTCCCCTCCTGTTCTCACTCTCCGGGTGATGAGTTGTTCACGCTGTCAACATGTTAAAGCTGGTTTGGAATCAGAACTGTCTAATGTAACAGAGTGTCTGCCCCACTGAACAGAAAGATTGGGGAAACCAGGGAAAAATAAACTAACTTAAAAAAAAAAAACATCTCATTTCAGGCTGACCCCACCAGAATAATTTAGATTAAAAATGAAATGCATTAATTTGCTTCTAAGTCCCTCTCACCCTCTTTTGTCCAAGATAACTTACCATAATTGACTCACTTTGCAGAATACCTTCATAAATCCATTTTGAAGCAAAAGGAAATTTTAGTAAAAAAAAGTGACACTAAAATCTAACTGGGGCAACTGACAGAGCTGCCGAGGGGAAGAGGAAGAACACATTTTTTTCTGGCTAATACCTATAGCAGCCATCAGCTGCCTCAGCAAGTTACGTAGCCATAGATCACAGAAGGACCGTTTAGCTCAGTGCAGGAACATACTACAGTTGATGATAATACAGAAACCTGTGCTTCCACTTGAGAAATAAAAACAAATCCAACTTTCTGCCCAATTTCTTGTAAAGCGTCTCCTTTCCTCCAGTCTGTACCAGGCCACCAGACGTGCTTTTTGCCACAATTGATGTAAACAAAAGCGTGTACGATGTGGGTGAAGAAATTGAATATACCTGTAGGCCTGGGTTTGTCCCCAATTCTGGCCAAAGGAAGTACACCTGCCTCCCAACGGGCAAGTGGCCTCTCAATACCCTGCTGTGCCTACGTAAGTAAAACAAAATAAATGCTATTCCTAGATTTTGCGCCATCTCGCTGACATGCCATACACTGACCTGAAAAGGGTATTTTGTAGTCCATGTGACTAATCTGATATATTTAAACCGATATACTTCTGTTTTCCGATTGTTCTTCTCTTACTTGTCGGAAGACAGATGGGTGTGGGGGAGAAGAGGGGCAAGTAACAGGGGAAGGATCTTCCCATACATGTCCCATGCTTTTCCTTAAGACTCTGCTCCCGGATGGTGATGGAACTGGACCTGGACAAGGTGAACCTTAATCTGACTCAGCCCAGCAGAGCTTATACTCTAATGACGTATGCTGCTTGGTAACACCTGCATTTATTGTATCCCTCTTTGTTCATTTTTATCATTTCATTGCATACAAGTTATTTTCCTCAGACAATCAAGTGTTAAAAATTATTTAATCACAAAAACTATTATATTTTGAGAGAAACATGAAAGAGCTAGACATATGAAATGTAGTACATGGAAGCGGAGAAACGTGAAAGACACCAGGACCCCTATAAGATCAACTAATTTCCATTATCCTAACTTCATGCCTCATGAAATAATATCCTTTTTTTATCTTTAATTAACAGCAAAGAGATGTCCCACTCCTGGACCCTTGCAGCATGGAAAAATTGATTTTACAGACTTCCACTATCAGAGTTCTATAAGTTTTTCATGTGAACCGGGGTAAGCGTTCCCTTCCTCGTGCTGTTAAATAAATAACCTGAACTACAATATCACATTCTACTATCACCTGCTCCAGCATTGCAAGCCAGGGAACTTAGAAAGCTGCACATAAAAACTAAAAAAAAAATTGTGTATCTGGTGATTCTTGTCTGTTCAGGCTTGGCTATAACATCCTGGATCTTTGCTACTCCAAAGCAATGTCTTACAGATACGGAAACCACTAAAATAGCAGAGATTTTATGCAAAGATTTATTCTGGACTGCTTTCCCCTGCTTTTTAAATCCTCTTATTACATCATGAGATGAAATCCTACAGCAGAGAGAAGATAATCTGCATCTAAGTTGTTACGCTGCTAGGCTCTGGAGACTGAAAATTTTGTTTCTATGCATTTCCAAGCTCAGTAAATGAAAACATGAGGTTAATCCTAATGTGGTCCCTGGAGCACATTAACTCAAGGCTACTCACCTGTTTTAGAAATGAGGATACATTTAAAGAAAAATAGTTATGGTGAATGCAGGGAAATATTTGATAGTAGCATATGTTTCATCTTATTTGGGTAATTAGTTAATACACAGTGCTTACCTGTGAAGGTCAAAGGTCAGACATAGCCTGGAGTTCACTGAAGAGTGTCAACAGCCTCAGCTACCTCCTTCTGCAAAACAGGAGCAAGACGAGGAATAAATAAATTCAACTATGACACCAAATGCAGCAATTGGACTTGATTTAATTTTGCTAATTTTAATTTACTGGTTTTCAGCTGTGCGATATTGGAATGATAGATACGTGATGAACATTTCTTTAAAATGCAGAGTAAGTGCCAATAATATAAATACAGAGGATGGGAGAGATGCTTTTAGAGTGCATATGGAAATAAAATGGGGCTACCTGGCATTAAAATAAAACAATGCACCTCAGTCACTTTAGTTCTTGAGAGTGCTGAGTCCTTTGTAAAAGTTTGATCCTAATTGCCGTACTTATCTAGGAACTCCTCCCAAGAAACCATAACATTTACATTAGCAATCACAGATCAGTCCTCACTACTTACATATATCCACAGTATTAATCAGTTGTAGAAATTAAGTAAGACAGAATATACAACTGAAATGACAAAACATCTTGTTGTATCAAGTCTTTTGTCTCGATACTTGCAACACTCGAATACTAACTAGTCTTTGTATTTGAATCTAAACTTCCTTTGAGGTCAGTAAGTGCCAGAAATAAAGAAAGATTTCGGAACTGGGCTCTTAAGTCTGTTTATGAGAAATCTTTCTTGCAAAGAACATCTCGATTCTTCTCCGTGTTCATTAAGCTTTCTGATAACCAGGTCTTTTTGTTTTCAGTTACAACCTCATTGGGACAAGAACGAGCCAATGCATGGCAGATGGGAAGTGGAGTGGCACTTTTCCACAGTGTCAGCGTACGTGTTTTAATACTAAAGAACTACTCTATCCTTATTCTTATCACAGAAAGATTCCTTTACATTGCACAGAATTACATATACTCTTATTCAGAGGCCTCCTATAGTGCCAGGCAAAAAACCGTCAGGAAAAAATCAAGAAGAACCCTGTATGTTTGGGTTTAGATGTGTGGATTCTAGTTTCAGAGAAATAGAGTTTAGAGGTCTGTACAAAAGGCCAGGATCAGGGATGCTATTTACAGCTGCGGGTAAGATGCTTATCCACTCAAATTCATTCTCCCTGTCTATAAAAAGAGGATATTGTCATGCCTTTGCAACTGTTATACACGGTTTACTATAACCTGTCCTGCATAAACACTTTACTGAAAAAATAATATATTACATAATATTGTCTGAAAATATGCAAAAATCATGAATTACATACTCTAAAGCTCTTGAGACTTTTAATCTGAATTTTTTGTTTTGTTAGCTACGCTTCTGTAAAGGGCGGTGTGGGTTAATGTGGTTATAAGCATGTTGCTCCTGTGATTCTAGTAATAATTTAATCTTTAAGCTTTAATTTCTATGAATGCTGTGCTTTTCTAGCGGTGACTTGCGCACCTCCCTCGCTTCCTGAACTTGGAGTCCTTTCTTACCGTCATGAAAAACCTGGAAAGATTTTTAATTTCCTGGACATAATTACTTTTGAATGTGTACCTCCTCTCGCACTTATTGGGAATGAGACAGCTACCTGCACGGCCAACGGGAGCTGGAGCAGCATTCCAGAGTGCAAGGGTAAGTAACTTACTTTTATCAACACCTAAAAATATTCCCTAGAATTGTATATATAAAACTATATGAACAACCTTAGTATTTTTTTTTTTACAATTGTTAATATAAACATACAGTAGAATTATTCTGAAAGTTAGGCTTGTGAATGCAAGGTGATTGCTAACAAGATTGCACGCAACACGGGATTGACGAAATATTTACTGCAGGTATAAAGGTTATATAAACAAAACCTGCTAAAGGTAGTTCACAGTGTGGAATCAGAGCCTGCCCTCCAGAGCACAGCCACCATTTGATTCTACTAATTGGTAGGATTCATCTAAGAAATAGACAACCTTACCCTTCAGAACTTTACTGGTTTCAGTGAAACTGTGCCACATTTAAGTAGATTTTTGGATGTAACAGGAGATTGCAATAGATGTGTATTTAAAACAAGTAATATTTATTTATCGTGATTTTTTAAACTATCTTTCCTCTGGCTATGTTTTCCTGTGCAAGAGACTGAAATGAACCACCATGAAAGTTTTACATATTTTTCAAAGTATATAGTGTGTCTTTTAGAACCGCAACATTGATAAAGCTTTGTTTTTGCTTTTGTACCGCAGTTGTCACATGCCCCACTCCAACAGGAATAGAAAATGGATTCATAGAGTTTGCTGTCCGTAGAACATACCACTATAATGAAAGTGTCAGCTTCGGCTGCCAGTCTAGCTACGTGCTGGACGGACCTAAGCATTCCCGATGTGAAAAGACTGGAAATTGGTCCACAAAGCCAACCTGTAAAGGTAGAGATGCACTATCTGTTAGACACCACGTATCACATTGAATTTTCCTAAAAGACCACTGCTCTGATTGTTGATAAGCTATTACACCTTTGTGCAAGACCTGTCCTCAAAAGGAAACCGAAATAGTAATTTCAAGGCCCTGATAATCTAAGACGACTCCCAACGCTGAATGTTGTATGGCATGATGTATCTGAATTGACTTCAATAATCAGCCATGTAACTTTATTTTGCCTGAGTATTTCCTCTCTTCTTACTTAATATAATTAGAAATTTTACTGTGGCTGGATTTTCACTGGAAACTTTTGACCCTATACTTAGGGTTCTGAATTTCTTCAGCATTGGAATACCAGCAGAAGCCCTATGTATATTTGGGACAAATTATTTTTCATTCCAAAATGTCAGCCGTACAGATTTCTGATGGGATCTAATCTACCCACTTTTCAAAATAGAGTTCTAATTATCCTTACGTGTTGCTTATAACTGGATTGTTTTACAGGCCCATGTAAAATACCAGTTAAGAAAGCTGTAGTATTATACAATGGTGAGAAGAAAAGAGTTCAGAACGACCTTAAGGAAGGCATTCAGCATGGTGAAACTATATCCTTCTTCTGCAAGAATAAAGAAAAATCCTGTGCCTATACCGTAGCTGTTCCATGTGTGGATGGCAACCTTACTCTCCCTGCCTGTTTCAAAGGTACGAGCTACTCTAATCATAAACCAGCTTCTGTTGGTGGAATAACAAGTACTTTAGTGTGGGGGCAATGTCATAAGTCATCTTCAAGCCCTATCTGACTGGCTAATTCATCTGCCTTGGACTAAACTTTTTGGGTATTTAGGAAGAAATGGTCTGAGAGAAGGAGAGAAGGCACAGCAAGACTTCTCTTTTGGATACCTCAGAGCCGTGCTTTAGTCCCTGTTCTGTTCTTAGGAGGTGTTATTTACAGGTGGCCTAGCTCAAACAAAACGCCATATGTAAAGCATTCCGGGATTTCATGAATCCTTGGATCAAGGCCTTCTACAGGGCAAAAGAGCTTGAACATTGCTACAGCCTTGAGAATCTGACGTATTCACTCCTGTTCTGGTGCATTACTCCCATCTTACGCTGACCCGTAACACATGGGTTCTGACTTCGAGAGTGTTAAAAAGCAGCTGACAGCTGTAGTGAGGAATTGATGCTAGAGGAACTCCTTCACAGGCACACAGGTTCTTAGGATAAATAAACAGACTAAATACTGAAGCTTGTTAGCAAGCGGAAATGCTTTGCATTTGTTTTATCAATATTCCTTGCATAGAATATTGCGTGTCAGTTTTATTGTCATTTGCAAGTGAAGGAAAAAAACACAGCCTGTGCATGATGAAAACATCTTTCCTCACATTCAGCTTAGCTTCTGATGGATGTAGCTTAGCTTTCATTAAAAGAGAATTAAAATAGTGCATTTCTTCTAGCAGTTTTACAAAGATGCAAAGATTGATTGCTCACCTGGCAGGGTCCACGAGACATATTGTTTTCCGATATCACACGTTTCAAGTATTTAACCTCAGATCTTAACTTCTTGTTTGCAACAGAACGTGGCTTTTTTTCAACTCTTGTGAAGAAGGACCCATCAGACATGAAACCATGTGAAGATGAAGCATGAATCCGAGAAGTAATACAGTACTAAATCTCTGCCTTATTGAAACAAAACATTACATGTAAGAGAGGAAAACTTAGGTCCCATGAGTGTAAATTTCCAGGTGAACTCTGGACTCTCTGAATGCAGCCTCAGCTATTATCCCTACCACCATCCCTCCTGGCCTCTTCCACAAGCTGTGACACATTATTTCAGCTATTGACTTCCATTCTCTTTTCTCTGCCTTCTTCAAAAGCCCTGCAATACTGCTTCTTTTCCCATATTTCCAACATTTATGCAATTGCAAATGGCTTTCTCAGTAGCAGTCCCTGTACAATAAAGTAATTTTCAGCCAATAGTGTGTTCTTATTTAACATTACCTAATCACCAATCAAATCCTTTAGCTCTTAACTGATTTATACAGAAAGGCCTTCATCGTTAGTAATTAGCTGGGTTCTGATTCCATTACCACTCCCCTGTGATAGGGAGTGGACCTTGAATTAGACAGGGGGTCAACAGCCTAGGATTTTCCAGAACTTACCTAAGTAGGAAGTCTGAGATTTCCAAATGACTTTGGAAGCCAAGTATCCAAACATGGTTTAAATGTCAAGACCATCAGATAAAGGGTTCTTTTACACTTTAAAAAAATAATTTCTAAAGTTAGTAAGACTATTTATGTTTTTGAGATTTTAACTTCACCTGGAACTGTTGCTTTAAACAACTGTTAATTTTTACCACTGTTTCAACATTATGCAATGTAACTGATTCCTTTTTTTTAAAAAAAAGAGCATTGTACACCATTGAGCAATAGTAATGATTTCCAGTCATTAAGTAGCTTTGAAGTAAACTGTACTTCTAATTTGATTTCTGATACAGGTAGTTTCCTGGTATGATCCACTCTGGCAAGTTTTGTGCTTATGTCTGCATTTCCATTCAGAAAAATAATGATAATTTCAACATACTAGAAATAGAGAAATATTTGTTGTATTTATAATAAATTGTGATGAGTCATGTGTGGTTCCCTCTGAAGTATAAAAGCTTTCACTGTTATTAAAAGCAGAGGCAAGCTACACAGTAAGCAAGCTACTGTAGAACTTTTTAAAAGGACCATTTAACATTAAGATCAAACTACTTGTAAGATGCTACAGCTATCATTAAACAAGTCTGAGTATACTCTATCCTTTTTTTTTGAAGGCTGCACATGAATATTTTAACCGTATGACTGTTATAATTTGTTCTTATACTTCCTATTTTTAAGGAGAGATTGAGGCAGCTATTATTAAGTATTTAATACTTTGTACTTATCAGTAATTTAATTCCCTAATGTAGAGATAGACAAATTCAGGCTAGCAACTGAAAAGAGTATTTTGCTGGTACAATGTGCAGTGTGTTTTAGTTCCTAAAGTGTTTAAGCGGGGTCCTTGAATGACATTTGACTTATGGGCCAAGATATTCATGACTGCTTTTAACACACACATAGATCAGCTGGCAGGAACCTGTGTGTTTGGAAATCCAGTCAAAACATTGTGTGGATACATCTCTGGGGTCAGGATGTTCAAGATGGTAGCTGAGATACCAAACACAGTTTAATATTAACTTGTCTTTCACAGCAACACCCTGTGAAGTTGGCGTAAGTGATGTTAGCATTCACTGCCACAGAAATGCTAATTTTCCCTGAAATTACTTGTATTTTGCACAATAACGGTTGCCCCAGGAACATTCAGATTTTCTAAGCAAATTTTCCCAGTTCTACTTACCCATGCAGCAGGATAACAACTGATCACGTCAGCTGGCCCTGCTTCCTAGCTGGATCTGCAGTATTTGAATATTTTAAAGAACCACCTGTAGGAGCCAATGTTCATACACTGAATTTACTATCTATTCTCCTGAAGCAAGAAGAGGGAGAAAAAAATCTGTGACCTGGTAAGTCTGTGAAGTGGTGTGGTGTTTGTGAGTCACAACTTTTCAGACATGAAAGGTTTGCTTAGAAGGTCTGAAAAATGTATTGCAACCAGAGATGTTCCAAAGGCTGGGATGAGTGAGTGAAAGCTGCCTTTTTTTGTTTTTTTTTTAAAACTGTTTGAAATAATGTCTTAAGCTGTGCTGATGTTACTTGTAGCAACCTGCTGAGACAGTTACAGAGATAAGAGAACACGGTAAAATGAGATGAAAAAAAAAGTACTCAATGTGTTTTACCTAAATGAAGATATTTCTACAATTCAAATTGGGAATTTGTTCTGCATTCTGGTTGGGATATCTATGTGTTCTACAATCATGTATCCACAGTGATTTCCTCCAGAAGGTCAGCGCACATCAGTACTCATCATGTCCAGGCTGCAGCTTTGGCTGGAGACAAGACGTCAGTCATTTCTCGAATCTTTAGTTTTTCTTTCTTTTTGGACAGAAGTTATGCAATTGTCAAATCAATGGCAGGCTTCAACCTCTCTGGCTACCCTACTCTGCATGGGTAAGGAGACCCAGAAACTGGATCTATTCCCTCAAGACATTTCTCCTGGAGCACTGGTTCCAATTTCATTGGCTCTGCTCTGCCTCATGTTCTTTTTTACCATATACCAGCAAATGCAGTTTTTCAAAGTATTTTGTGATGAGGACAACAGAGATATATTCAAATCTGAAGGCAATGTGCAGATACGAATCCAGGAACAACAACATACAAAAAAGTTGGCTTAGAAATCCCAACCCTTTTCAGTTGTCAAAAAGCAGATTCACAAAGCTGGATAAAAATGCAAACTTCTCACCATATCACCTGGCCAATACCCTGATGTGCTGCCCTTGAAAAACCTATCTGGAAAGAGTCATGCTGTTAAGTCTATTCAGCCTTCAATATTCTACCGACTAACAAAACTGTTGTCTGTCCCCTGTGATTTGGACTGACTTGGAAGAATTGATTTCATAATGATTACGAAATTCCTATGACAAATCTGGACATCTTACGTGGTGATTCAGAGGCGAAAAGTTTGTCAAGTTCAGCTCTTTGAGCAAGTGAGCCACCCAGTAGTCTTACTGCATTGCAACAATCTACCACTATTTTAAAACAGATTAAAAATTGTCATATCTTCAAAGATATCTCAAATGACTATTACTTTAAATTTGGAATTTAAAGATAATAAATATTAATTGTAATCTACTCGTGAGGTTCTACCATGGATTAAATACTCCATCACTGACTTTTGCACTGCTTCTGTGCAAATGTTGATTTAAGGAGCTATGTGCAAAATGAGTAGGCAACCAGTGTAGCTGTCATAGCTATCACCGAACGAGCCCTAACGCAGAATCACTTCTGCTGAAGATCAGCTGAGAAATCAAAGAAAACAGCCAATTTTCTACCGTACATCTAAGAAATTCTTGTTTGATGTATATGTGCATGTGAATCAAGCTTAGAAGAGCTAAAGAGTTTACTCGTTTGAGATAAAAGCAGTTTAGATGCTATACACGCAGTAAGGCCAGTGACAGATTTTGGGGATAGAGTTGGGGTTGTTCAGCCTGGAGAAGAGAAGGCACCGGGGAGACCTTGGAGCCCCTTCCAGCATCTGAAGGGGCCTACAGGAAAGCTGGGGAGGGACTTTTTACCAGGGCATGTAGTGATAGGACAAGGGGTAACGGCTTCAAACTGGAAGAGAGCAGATGATTAGATATCAGGAAGACATTTTTCACCGTGAGGGCGGTGAGCCCCTGGCCCGGGTTGCCCAGAGAAGCTGTGGCTGCCCCATCCCTGGAGGGGTTCAAGGCCAGGTTGGACGGGGCTTGGAGCAACCTGGGCTGGTGGGAGGTGTCCCTGCCCGGGGCAGGGGGTGGGACTAGATGATCTTTAAGGTCCCTTCCAACCTAAACCATCCTATGATTCTATATAAAAATAGATATTGCCGATATCCAACTAGCAGCAATTAAGGAACACCCCCCAAACAACCCAGAGCTCTCCTGCAGCTCGTGCCCCCTCACCTCTCGTCCAGACTCTCCTGCGGCGCTTCCCTGACTAACGAGGGTCCCTCAGGGAATATCGGGCATCTCCCACTCCTCCCTGGCGCTCCCTCAGGCGCTGCCGGGCCCTCTTGAGCTTCTTAATGTCCGTACATGACTGGGCGTATCAGTAACTATTTATTTATGTATGCGTATGTATTTTCGGCCAGAAGTGTTGGTTGTAGCGATGACTGCAGAACTCAGTGTGGTGGCCTCGGCTGAGACAGCCGCTGCCGACCCTGCGCGAGGCGACGCTAATCACTTCAGACACTAATTAACGATCACAGGCAGCGATTGTGCTTCTGCGGTGTACCAGGACCACCTTCCACGCAGTTTTAATCTCTCAAGCCCAAAAGTTTCTTCCGTACCGCCTTGAGGGCACGAACAACCCGCCCAAACCGAACCGCTCCCTCCCTCCCCTCAGGGCTCTCCTCACGACCGGCCGCAGGGCAAGCGCCCGCCCCGGGGCCCAGCCTGACTGTCGCCGGCCGCGTCGCCTGGTAACCCGCGGAAACGGAAACGCGCGGGGCCGGCGGGGGCCGCCGGGAGCGGGGTCGGTTTGAACCGTTCGGCCGGGCCGGCTCTGCGCGGGGCGGCCATTCCCCCGCTGAGGGGGACCGGGACCCGCCGGCCCGGCTCGGCCCCACGGTCCCTCGGAGAGCGAGGTAACGGTGGCGGCCTGTCCCGGGGGCAGCGCGGGGAGAGGGGCCGGGGGAGGCTGGCCGGAGGGTGCCCGGCCGGGGTGCGGGGCCTGGGGGCGGTTTGTGGCATCAAACCCCGCAAACTGATCGTTCGCTGTGGTAAATCGCTGCAAATGAGCCCCGGGCAGACGCGGGGCTGGTAGGAAGCGGTTTGATAAAGGGCCTGAGGGAAGGGGGGTGGGAAACCGGCTGTTTTCGCCCCTCAGGGAAGGCGGCTGGAGCTCGGAGCGGGGCCGGGCCCCGCTGCTCGGGGGAGGCGGGCCGGTGTGGGGGATAACGGGGGTTGTCCGCAGGGAAGGGCCCCCACGGCGTCAGCTGTGGCGTTCAGCTTCCGTTGGTGAGGAAATGTGCTAATTGGAAGCTCAAATGTACTAAAAAGATGCATACTTCCGCTGGGAAATTAGTGACAGGTGACCTTAAAGAGCTATCTTTTCAATGCTCTCCTTACAAAACAATTCTCACAACATTTGTTGGTTCTGCTGCTTGTAACTCATAGGTCTGTTTGCTGGTTTTCTTCCTTTTTCTCCTTTAAAAAAATAGTACTAATTCTGAGGAATAGAAACTTACAAATGTGGCTATGACAGATTCATTTCGGTGTTTTATACGTGCGGCTATGACACAAATGCCTTTAGGTGTTTTATACAAATTATGTGTAATTGAATACCTTTTTGTGTGGTTGCCTATTCATTTTCAAATCTAAACAAACACGTTCTTGTAGATTACATTGAATATCTGTTGTTTGCAAAGAATCACTCTTATTTTTGTGTTTATTTGAACATAGTAAAATATTTAGTTTTATTTTCTGTATAGCTCCAAAGCATGTCTTTGCATAACCTAAGATGAACAGAGACTAATGTATAGTGGTATTTGATCTTTTCTACTTCAGTGTGAATAATTTTGCAAGTTACTTTGTGTTCTTTCAAAATGAATGGTGAAGAGGAAATATGGGAAAAACTAGACGCGGAATTTGATCACTGTGTTGTGGATATGAAGCCTCATGTTCTAAAACTACAGCATAGGTCAGGTAAATATGGTAAAACTTGCATATAGAGAAACACTAATAACAAAATTCTAGGTTACTGATAATTATTATGTGTAATTCTATCACTTTCTTTAGCCAGACCCTTAATGTCTGATGTAACAAGGCACTATTTTGAGGGGGGTTTGCACAACTTCTAAAGTTGGACTTTAGGTACCTATTGTTGTTGTTTGAGCTTATCTGTCTTATCTTGGTGATGTCAATGTGCTTTTCCATAAATACATTAACATCTGTATTTAAAAAAAAGCTAATTCAATAGAAATGAAAAGCTTCTAAGTGGCATTTGTTTTGAGATTGCGCTTACAAAACTGCAAATATTTTGTAGAGATAAGGTTTTTAAAATTTGGCTTAGGAATGAGCAATAATATAAACAGCAATTAATAAACGATGTTTTATAAATCTAATGACTAGAACAAACTGGTTATTATTAAAGGCACAAACCCTGCAAATTAAGACCTTGCTTTGTAAACGTTTAATCAAATGAATAATTTCATCATCTGGTAGCAAAGCTTGTGTAAATAGAGATTTTTTTTTTTTTAAATTAACAAAGATTTATTGTGTGTTTAAAATATTAACGCTTATGCAATATGTGTGTTGTAGTTAATGGCAGCTCTTGCAGTGAGTTCAGAATTCCTGGTGACTTATGTTTTCTGTACTTAATAGAGATTGATTCTGAACATAGAATCACTGAATGTGTTGGGTTGGAAGGGACCTTTAAAGGTCATCTAGTCCAGCCCCCCTGCAGTGAGCAGGGACATCTTCAACTAGATCAGGTTGCTCAGAGCCTCATCCAGCCTGGCCTTGAATGTCTCCAGGGATGGGGCCTCCACCACCTCTCTGGGCAACCTGTTCCAGTGTCTCACCACCCTCACTGTAAAGAACTTCTTCCTAATGTCTAATCTAACCCTACCCTGCTCTAGTTTAAACCATTGCCCCTCCTCCTATCACACATTGCCCTTGCAAACCGCCCCCCCCCCCCGGCTCTCTTGTAGGCCCCCTTCAGGGACTGGAAGGCCGCTATGAGGTCTATTCCTGGACTTCAGGCAGCATTTTGGGGAGTTTTTGGAAAACTTCACAGTGAGGCATGCTATTTTTAGAAGTCATGTAAACTTCTGTTAAACATGAATTTATAGAAAACATTTCAGGATGATGTAAATTTGAAATATTGTTAAATGCTTATTTTTAATCTAAGTATTTAAGCATTTTTTTCCTTGGGTTTGGTCGTTTGGGGTTTTTTGTTTGTTTTGCTTTAATCTTTTGGATAGAAGGGAAACATCTAAAAAATAGGTGACCAGTAGTGGCTTCTGTTTTTTCTGTGTGTTCGATTTGCTCTGAAAATGTATGGTGATTATGTATATCTATATTTTTTAGAACGACAAAGATGTGCACTGTGGATTAAAAAACTATGCGAACCCTCAGGAGCAGGCACAGGAATAGTGGGAAGGAAGAATCGGAACCTATATGCAAAACTTTTGCTCCACATGCTAAAGCGAGGCGTGCTGGAAGGTCCTTTTACACATAAACCAGAACCAGGAATACTGAAAACTTTACCTTCATACATGGTGGGCGTAACATTCACATGCATGTGAAAAACAGTTCTGAATTAGTTGAGTGGAATTCCATGTTGTAAATACAAGCATTTATGTTGCATATCTTGTAATTGGTGTTGGAAAACTCTTTCAGTGTGCAAAACCTTTTATGAGACCTGTTTCTTCTTCAAAATTTGCGTTTAAGACAACTTACAAAAATAGTGTTCTTAAGGAACAGAAAGATAATTTTTGTCTAATTCTTTGAAAATATGTAATAAAGGACTTCTGAGGTTATGTTTTATCTTAATCAGCAGATAGTTCTTGTGAAAGGAAAAATGTGCTTAAATGAGGTGACTGTAGTAGTCTGAGGTGACTAGAGTAGTCTTTCTATGAAAGAAAAGATAACAGTATTTCACATAGATATTAAGCTTGTGGTTTGTTTTCTGAAAACCTGAATATACTGTGTTAATCACTGATATCAGCTTTAGTGAGATAACAGTCCTAATTTATGCTAAAATTACCCATAGTTAGAGAAGTAAAGTATTGGAAAACATTTACCTCATTTCCTGTTGTACTAATTTCCATGGGTTGGGGAGGTAATACTTGGACACCTCATTGACTTCATTGGAAAAAGAGTTTTTATACTGCAGATATTCCTGCAAGAAACGACATTAACAGTGTAAAGTAGATATTTGTGTAAATATAGTCTAGTGTTGAATTTGCATTTATTTTCATTATAGTCTATTTATTTTGATGAACCAAATTCTACAAGAGTTCGGAGCAGTAGCCCAGACTGCTTACCTGACTGGGTAATGGGAGAACTAGGAAACAATGCATCTAAGCATGAGGAATCATCTTCAGCAACACCACTTACATATGGGTAAGATTTCTGTATTTACTTTATTCAGTATTTGATTCATATTTAATAGGTGTTGGATTTGATAAGCTCTGTCTGTATGTTTGAATTTGTATGTATGAATTTTTTACTCTCCCTCATGGACTTATCTTGAATACAGCATTTGTACTTCATATACAGCAACTGTGGTAATAGCTTCTAACGTAATGATAACTTTTGTACTTTTCTGTGATTACACTCCTCCATTATGTCTTCTTCTCTGGCTTCTGTCCATGTCCTTCTTCTTCCATGTCCCATAGCTCTGTTATCTTTTGTCTTGTTCTGTTTCCCTTTCAGTTACAGACACCTAGCACCAAAAATCAATAGGCCAAACTGATAGTTTGAGAAATGTAGCAGCAACTGAAGAGGGGGCTTTATAGTGATTTGGACTGGTGATTACCGTGGGGTACTCATGACTTGCCTGAAGAGCCTAACGTTTGCTAACGTAGAATTAATAACTTATTTGCGCCATTCTTGTCTCTATCTTAATACTCTCTGTAGACTTGGTAACATCCTCTGGTAACATCCTCTGTAGACTTCAAACATAGATAATAGCTATTGTTCTGACGTTCTAAATATCTATCAAATAAGCTGGTACTCTGGTTATGTTTTTCAGACCTCAGATATTATGGTGGCAAAGCATAGTGGTCACAAGGCAAGAGGCAGAATTCATACAAAATTCATACAAAAACTGGGAGAGGGAAGCACAGACAAGTGTGGACGGGCAGTAAGAAAGAAGTGATGTGGTAAAAGGCTGTAGAGATGCAGAAGTCTCTCAGGCCAAATTTTTCTTAAAATAGATCAAAACAGTCGCTATCCCCTTGGAGTTCTTGTACAGTCCTATTTTTTGCATGCTGATATATGGAAACTGGAAAGTGGTATTAACTAATGAAGCCGAGGTGGATAAATCTTCACTATTTCTGTACAGTTCAAAATAAAAGGAATGTACAGTAAGCAAGTGATAAAAATGCGGGGAGAGTAAGCGTATAATATTAAAAAAAAAAAAAGTAGTCTAAGGTCATAATGCTGAAAGGAGCTTTTATATAAAATAGTTTTTAATGGCTTTTTTTCTCTATAGAGAATAGAACTATAAACCAGCATACAGATGGTAGATTTAAAGGATGTTCTATCATTGTTGCTTACAGATGTTTTAGAGGAATCAGAATGGTGGCTCCCTGCAGATAACCAAGTTTTGCTATTCTGTGACAAAGGAAGAAAAGTTAGATGCGCACAAAGAAAGAGGGATTTGATCCATCTTTGTGCAAGCATGTTAGTTCTTATTAAACACTTATCTGTTTGTCTTGTGTTTCATCATGGCTTCTTCACGAAATAGCAAGATTTCTTCATATTTCCTGCAAGCTTCATGAATGTTGGATTACAGAAGGTCAGACCGGACCACCTATACTTGTTTAAACTCATGAGGCTAAAAATCAGAGCTGGTGCCTGTGGGATATTCTTCCATGTTGTTTTGTTCTCCTATGTGGGGAGGATTGTTTGCAATGACTCCATCGTTGTCTGAACAATCTCTCTCCTTGTTTGGTTTAAAATGTTTTGATTTATATCATGCTGTCTATTACAAATATATGTGCTTTGTTGGTGACTAGCACCCCCTGTGCCTAGATCCTGCATGTTTGTCATTAGAATAATGCAAAAAATTCAGTATTGCTTATTTGCAGCAGAATCCTGGGTATCTGTAGCTGCACCTTGTTATGACAATCCATTGGACAGTCTCTTTTTGTAGTTTTGCAGGAGCCAGTAAACTTAAGCTGCATCCTTAGTTCCAATCAGCTGGGTATAGAGCTGCTTACGAAGCAGGTAAAGGGATGAAATGTACCAGATTATTAAGGCTTGTTTTCCTGTTGGCTTGGAAAAATGTCTCTGCAGTACTGAAGGCGTGCCAAGCTGGTCAGTGGACGCTGTTGAAAATTATAGGCTTTTTTCCTGTACTATTATTTGGGAATCTTAGGTAAATTTTAGTTTAATCTATGTTCTGTTCTTAAATGTTTACTTTCTTTCTAGTTTTTCTTATGCAGTGCAACTTTGCACTGGTTATCAAGATCTATGTTCCTTTTTTTTTTTTTTTTTTAATGTGGTTGCATTTCAGTCGTGGATGGAATTGCCTCTTGTTTGCTCGTTATGAAGTTTAGTTAATGTTTAAACTCTCTGAAATCTTTGATGAAAAACCACTCCTAGAGGTAGGGCATGAATATTATTCGAAACTCAGTAGGCTCTGTACAAGAGGAAGTAAGTGTTTGCTCTACTTCTGTTTGAAACTTCTGGTTTAGTTTCATTGCATTATAAATATGCTCTCAGGCTTTGTTTCAGAAGTCTAATGCCTTTTTTTATGTTCACTTATATTTTTCACAAGTGGCTATCATTGCGTTCTTTCTGTTTTTTTTACGAACACTGATGTTTATGCTATATATCACAGTGCTGAGTCTTGCATTTTTAAATTTTTCGGCTGTGATTTGGATAGATGACAGATAGGTACTCTCGCAGGTTACATCATGTTGATATTGAGCATCGTGAAACTTTTCCTCTTACGTATCCGGTAACTACGTGTAATTCTAACAGTCATTTACAAAGTTGCTCTTAGGACTGATGCATCTCCTCTTTCCAAGTCCTACAGTGTTAAAACTAAGGGGTCTTCTGGTTGCTTACACTCAAATGTCTGCTATACAAACCACAGGTTCATATCAGAGCTTGTGGTTTAAGAAACAGAGGTGGTGAATGGAGAAATTGCCAGCTGTGTTACCATATTACTGCGTTAGCCTTGGTGATACAAAGAACCATTGGGAAGAGCTGTCCAAATACCCTCAATTACAAAAATTAGGTTTGACCTTATGAAAACAAGGAATGTATTATGCTTTAGAAATGCTTTTTTGCAACCTCAGCTAAATCTGTGTTAGATAGCGTTGTGCCAAGTCAAGGTACTGATCAGATTCATGGATCTGATCAGATTGTCTTGGTCGCTTGGAGTAGCACCATCATGATAAAGTATCACTCTGGATATTAGAAGAAATAAAGCAATATCAGGACAACTCTCCACTATTAGGCCCAATCTAGCATATTAACATCTCTACAAGGCCGTATTTGTGGCATAGTAATACACCTAATTCCTCTGAATTCCTTACTTGTCCTGTCAGCTGGGGGTGTTATTTGAGTGTGATGTGGCAGCATACTCCTCCCTCTGCATCCAACTGGTGTTTGCCCCTGTTTGAGGAAGGCTGAGGCACAGTTCCGCCTATTCCCTCCCTTGTATTCTTTGCCATAGCTTTTTCTCTCTTTGTTACCTGGATTATAGTAGAACATTAGAAATCTGACCCCTTTTCCTATTCAGTATCCGAACCTAAGATTTAGCTTGGTCTGGCAAAGTTCCCTAAAACGTGGGTGGGGTAGTCAAGCTTTATTTCATTCGGTTTTTTGTGCTGTGAGACTGTAGCAGTGCCTACATTGGTGATCAACAGGTGGTTCCCAAGGCTCTGGTGAGTTCTCTGGAGTCCCGTATTGCATATTATTTCATGCCAAGAGAAGCAAGTAAACGTGATGGAGTAAGTTACTGGTTTAATGAAATCTGGAAGTGAAACTTAGCTGTATGGGCATGGCTCTGCTAATGGGGACTCATACCAAGAATGGAGCTGTGTCTAAGGAAATCTGAATTTATGTGTTGGCAGTTAGAAGTTTTGATAGCTCTGTAGATGGCATAAAATAGTTTTCATAGCAATGAGAAACTTTGTTAAATGTGTGAGTTATGCAGGAAGAAATACGGATGGTAAATGTTCAGCTGTTATGTTTTGTAGAAGTAGCTTATTTAATACTTATTTACATGTGTCTATATTAAGATATTAGCTATACTCAGCATATAGATCCTGTCTTTCTTTGTATTTTTGAATGTGCTATCAGTGCAAGTAAAAATGTAAATTATCAAAAATTTCTGAAATCTGCAGTTTGTAGAGAGAGCCAGCAGATGGTGATCTTGTTACGTTATACTTGTCCCTCTACTCAAACGTGTATTAGGAAAACTGTACCCATAGGCATGCAATATATGTAGTTGGATGAAAATTTTGCATTCCAACCATGACTCAATTCTTACAGATAGACAATGTTTCCTCTGGGTAAAATAGATAATGTCAGTGAGAAATGTTTGAATATTTTTGGTGTTTATTTATCTCAAGATTCACTCCTTTAAAAGAAGCAAACAAATGGAGAAGATTTTTTCACAGTTATTTTTATCTTGCAATACACATACTTCTGTGTATGAAGATTTTGGCTTTTCTATAAGAAGTTGTTTGTCTGGCCAAATAAAAAGTAGATAGACAAACCTTACTTGCAAACTAGGGTGTAAATGATTAAGACCAAGCCAACTGATGCTTGAAAGGTGCATCTTTATTTTAAAACATAAAAGACTTGGTTTTAGGAACGTGTAGTTTGGATTGAACAGAAACTCAGTCTTTCTGACCCCATAGGAAAATTCTACTGTATGTTTATAGGTTATGGTGCCTGAAAAACATTGTTGAAGGTTAGTGTGTAGCTGTGCTGTACCAGGAGGAACCAGTGAGTTTCCCTTACTTTGTTCCTAGTAGGAAACTATTTACTAATCTCCTTTATTAGCAGCAAATTGCTTCCTTCTCCCATGCTAGCTCACTGTTTTGGCTGAAGCAGGAGGTCACAGGGCTGGCGTCAAGACTGTGACCATTCTCCACTCACCTGCGGTGGGAGGAAAAAGACATAATCTTGTGATTTCTGGAGCCTGACTCATATTAGCAGAAGGCTGGAAAAGGGAGTGAACGGGTAGCATATGCTTGATATGAGCAAAATTGTGGTCCATCCTTAACGGTCTTATCAAATTCTGTTTATAGAATCAAGTAAAGCAACTTCCTTTTCAGTTGCTCTTCAAAATAGCAAAGGTAGAACTAAGAATATATCTAGACTTTTTTTTCCCCATTTTGTCAATTTAAAAATATTACTGGTAACTTGGGTTTGAAAATTTATTGATATTCTTTAATATCTTAAGGATAGGGGCATGAATTCTGTTTTCTCTCACTTTAAACAATGGGAACTTTATTGCGTTGTTAGGTAACCTGAGTATTGTTCAGAAAAGGAGCCTGATAAAAGTGCAGATTTACTGACAGGCAAAGATTTGTCTCCTTTTAATGAAAGGTAATGATGAAAGTGTCAAATGAAATCTTGGTTAGAAATGCATGATTTGGAATGTAGAGACACTCATTGTACTATTATATTTCTTTTGATCTTTTTTACCTCTAAGACTTTGCTTATCTAAACTATTTACTGCTTTGTAATTGTTATTTTGTGTCCATGTATGTTGTTGGTATTTATTGGGGCTGGAAGGGAAGGTATGCTCCCAGTTGTTATATTTCACTGTTCCCTGCAGTTTTGATGAAAGCTGGGGGGGTGTGCTTCATGAAAACTTTCTCTGTGTTTGTCTTCCTAGAAGTGACTAGTTTACATTGTACATCCAACAGTTGTCTTTCTGCTCATAAACACTTAATTCGTCTTGGTGTCTTTTTGGCATAACCTCCTGTCTAATTTGCTGCTGGATGGAAAGAATGAAAGGTATTTTAATGGTCTGACTTGATTTTAATACAATATAGCTAGTCATAGGAAGGTGAATGGACTAATAGGAGCTTTTAATTACTTTAATACGTGTGGATTTGACATTGGAGTATATACTGAAGGGTGTTTCGCTACTGTTTTGGATCTCTTGCTGTATCAACCTATCTAATAAACTTTTATAATTTTTATTTTATTTTGTTCCCAGTTGTTCTTTTCTTTCACGGCTCTGTAGTTGAGAAAGGTCTGTTGAGCAGGTGCATCAGTGACCGTTATCTTCATCTCTACTGGACAGAGTACTTGTTCATGCTGTACTTGTATCCTGTCTTAGAATCATAGAATCATTTATGTTGGAAAAGACCTTCAAGATCCTTCAAGAGTCCAACTGTCTTGCGGGCCTTTCTTTACCATCCCCCGTATATACCACTTCAGTCCATAAAATAGAGCTGAAATGAAATGCAACTAATACAGTCTTACTGACTTGTTTCTTTGACATGTTACTCTCCACCCTGGCCTTTCTATTACGCTCTTCTATTGAGCTGTGTGTGTAGTTCTTGCCTTTGTCTTAACGTTTGTATGTTATATGAGGATACACCTTGAGCTAACCTCATATTTTTTCGGTCTTCCCGAAGTTGTCTTCCCTATGGTGCAGCCAACCATCACCTTTATTCCTTTTTCTTTGCTGAGTTGCTGGACTTCATCCTATGCTGTCTCATATGTTGAGCAATTTTGTTTCAAAAATGGTCTCATAGATCAGCCTTCTCAGTTAATTTAGATTTATTCTAAAATCTGTGGGGAGATGTTGGGTCACGTAGCAACTGAGAAATGTGAAGAACACCTTTTAATATACTTCTGGTGGTTTTGTTGGTGTGGGGTTTTTTGGCTGTTGTTTTTTTTAATTGAATGCTTAAGGCTTTTGTTTGCCTTTAACATGCTTTTAATAAGAAACTTTTCTTTTTTTATTCTACTATTTTTGATCCTTACATCTTGACAATTATTTTCTCTTGTATATTTTAAAAGATTTTATTTTAAGATTAACATCCTTTGTGTGCCACAGTTGTTGAAAATGAATTCTTCTCTTTCTGCTTACTCTTTTTGTTAATAACAGAGAAAGATTCAAGTACAATGAGAAGCCACCATCAAGATCACATTCTATGAGTCCTCCTCACCGGACAGATGAAGATAACCTAGCCACACCACTGTCTGTAAGATGCTTCTCCTTTTTGTCATAAAACTTACACTAGTTTCAATGAATTGTTTTTGTATATCCCTGTAAAGCTGTTATTTCTGATTGCATGAGTCATGATTCCTGTGTACAAGTGCAGGCATTTGGGAAGGAGTGATAGGAAGGACCAGAGCTCATCAAAATCTGCCCTCTGCAAGTGCAGGGGAGAAGAATTTATTGTAGGATGCTCTCAATTCAGCCTAATGGTTGACTTCTGTTTAGTGTAGTATGTTTAACGTCTGCTGCATTGTTTTCCCTAGGCTTGGCAAACTGACTGTATTGACATCATCCTGTATTTTGCAATAGTAGATTAAAGAAAGCTGCATAGATCTCTCTGGCTCTGTTTAATGATGGTTGACCTCTGGAAGAGTGAATTTTGGACAGTTTGTTTTATCAAGCTTTCCACAACTAGCATTATGGCTGATGGAAGGACACTAAACAGACTTTATGTAAAACCCTTTTAGTCCAAAATATTTAATGATATTGTATGTATTATTGCAAGCATCTAAACTGAAAATTACCCCTGACAAATTTGTTATACAACAAGTATGTTGTTGTCCTTCGTGAATGTGTTCTGTAGCCCTGTAGTGTCCAGTCTTTACTACTAGAGAGGTCTCTCTCCTGTGGTTCCTTCACCATAGCCAGTGCATTGGTAATAGATCTCATTCCTCCAGGAACCGCTGAATTTGCTGTATGTACGTTGTCAGTCTGTCCATGCTTATTTTTTTATTGTATCTGAGGAACAGTTTAGAAAGATTGCAGCTGGAAGTGGGATATTGACACCTGAGTAATTCATATGAACTGTTCTTACTGTTCTTTACTGGGCACAATTAAGAACTTATCAGGACATGAAGTGCTAGTGGGGTAAACTGGAAGCTTGATTTCTGGGGAAGTTTGTGCTCTGCTATGCATTTGGAGTAGAGGACTATCAAGGGGGGTGCTTTATCATGGCAGGCTACAAATGGTCTGTGGGCAAAAATTGAATGCCTCTGCTCTAGATTCTGGTTGGCATGAATGTACTTATAATATGTGTATTGATTGTATATATACAAATGTAATTTTTTAAAAAAATGCCATAACTAAAAATAAAAACAGATGCTGGATTTACTAAATTTCTCCTTATTGGTTTCCTGTTTGTTTTACTTGACTTAAAGAAGTATTTCTTATGGAACAGTTATTGTAAAGAAAAGGTTTTCCTTCAGTTGAAATCTGGATTTGGGGCTTTAAAGTTTTATGTGTTTTTGTTGTTTTATTTTTTTGTTAGTTTGGCTGCTTTTTTTTGTTCCTGGCTCTACCACAGGCTTCCAGGGCAATGTTAGATGAATCACTGCACTTCATTGTTCTTCAGCTCCATATACTGGATTCTACTGTGATTACAGCTTTAAAAGGGCCTTTAAGTGAAATAATCCTCTCTTGCTCTGCCAAACAGTTTGATGAACATTTGGCTGGCTGGAACAAATAGTATCTTGTTCTGTTGTCAGTGACGCACAGATGTTCTGGCATAATTCAGGCCCAGGTAGAGGAACAGGGAGTCTTTTAAGAAACATTAAGAACTGCTTCAACCAAGTGTTGATTAACTGAAGTCAAAGCTTCATTCACTGTATGCTCATAATGAATGAGCAGATTTAAAAAAGAGGTGCTTGCATGCCAATACACAAACTTCTCACTAACAAAACTTAATGAGACAAAGTAATTCACACTCCAATGTTGTGTTTTTCTGAAGAGTGTTATATCTCAGTTCAGGAAAATTTTCTGTACCAGCTCCCCTATTTGATACATTTAGTACAATCAGTAGTTACTGTTGTCCTACAGGAATAACTTTCTTCTGAAAGACATAGCCTTGAGCAACAATAACTATGCTCCTTGTTGAATATTGGAAATTCTTTTTGCAAAAAAAGAGGACCCCTAGCCTTGCGCTGTGCAGCAGCTACTCTGTCCTCTGCTTTTGCAGCTCCGTCCACTATAACTATCACTGCCTTGCTGTCGTTTCCTTTAAGGTCTGGTTTTTGTGTTTTGTGGTTGGTGTGGTGTTTTGTTTTTTTTTTTTTTTTTTTTTAATTTGGAGGCTGATCAATTGATCTCTGAATTCTGGATTAGCCCCACAGATGTACTGTGGAGACGGCTCGTTTCTAGAATAGATATGTTGCCTGAAGAATGAGTATTTTGGTTTTTTGTTTAGTAAACTCGCCCTTTGTAAAGCAGGCTGTTGCTTTGGAAATAAGTGAAATAAAGAACATTAGAGTGAGGAGGCAGGCTAATTTATCCTCTGAATTCCTTTCTTAGCACAGTATCCTACAAATAGCTGAGCTATTTAGACTAAGGCTGTCAGAGGTATTGTGACGCTATTAGGAAGTGCAGTGTAGGCATGGCCAAGCCTAATGAGAAGCTTTTTTTTATTTTAGGCTATGTATTTGCCATCTCCTCTGATATTTTGTTTGACTTTTTTTGTGTTCCAGGACCACCATCATAAAAAAACCATTTCTTTGGATGACAGTGACCTTGAAGCACGTCTCAATAGTTGGAATCTTGGGGTAAAATAAACAAAGTATATTATTTATTTGTTGACCTGAATTGAAAAGTCCTTAGCAATGGAGTCTGCATCTCTGAATTTAGTCAACAAAACTTTCTGTAGGAATCAGTCTTTTAGAAATGAAATGGTAAAGCTTGGAAAGGTTAATTGTGAATACATGTCATCTTGAGAAGAAAACATTAAAAATGCCTCATTTTAAAACAATAATAATCTTACTGTATTTAATATAGTTACTGATAAATCAAGCAAAATAAATAGTACCTGCTGGTCAAAACCAAGTGTCTTGGGTAGAAATTCAGGCTATATATCAGTTTCTTGATAGCATTATTTTGAAATTATACTTGTATAAATGAAAGAAGACTTTGGCTTTCTGTATTAGTAATTTTTTTAAGGAATACAGAGTTTGAAAGCCATTAATACAACTCAATTTATTTTCCAGTCTTTGCTTCCTTTTGGAAGTGTTCAAGAGGCTTTTCAGTGTGTTTAACTTCTTTCCTTCCCTTTTAATAATTAGAATCTTTAGACCAGCTCTGTGGCTCTTCCTCATAGAAAGAATAGCATGTCTTTGCGAATTTACTTTGCTGAGGAAAGAATTTGCCTTTGTGGAAGCTTCTACAGTACTTTGGCCTATGTCCTTGTGCAGCCGTGGCTTCAGAATGTGTTTGTGAATGTGGTACTTTTGCAACGATGCTGAGATTTGTCCTGACTTTGATATATCAAAACTAAAGTATCTGAAAGAGAATCTACTGTGGGGATGGAATAATGAGGAGTTCTTTCTTGGACAGCTCAACAACTTCAGCACTAGTATTTATTGGATCTCAGCAAAAATGTAGACGATATCTCCCCAAAGCTTTCCATGTTTACAGCTAGGAGGACTTTAATCTGTATTAATTTTTTTTTTTAAACTCTAAACCACTTCTGAAAACACTTCTGTAAAATCAAATCTGTTTTCAAGCTGTCATCTTTTCTTAGGATTTAAACATGTCCTCTATATTTTTGGGCTGGTGTAGCACAAGAGGTAAATACAGTGAGGCAGTAAATATATTTTTATAAGGAGAAGTGAAAAAACTGCTAGCTAAGATCGATGCAAATCTGTGTTAATCTTTTTTTGATGTTTGCATGAACAAATTTAATGTGTGGGGCTTGATCTCTGTGTTGTTCCTGAGCAGTTAATCAAATATTTTGGACCTAGATTAATTTAAATTTTATTTTAATATAAGGCTACTGTTATATAAGACTTTATTCCCTTAGTTATATTATTAGTTCATGATAATTTTAAGGTCCTAGTGAAGTTCCTTCTCTCTGTAGCTATTTTTTGCTGTATTTTTCCTTTTGTGTTGTTCTGTCTTTTTTTAACCCTTTCCCCTGTACCATCAAATCTTAAATGGTTATGAGAATAATAATCCTAATCAATTTTATTAAGATGACTTTTATTTTAAAAAAGAGTTTTTTCTTTTTTTTTTTTCTTTCACATTTTCTGCTTATTCTCACATGTTGAAAGCTCACTCAGTTGTATTTGGGAGAAGAGGGCAGCTGAAGTTAGGAGGGATAAGAACTAGTTTCTAATGAACTACTTCAGCTTTGTTTTTTCAAAAATAGTCACGTATTTTCACATTGTCAATTTAATCAGTTACCAAATAATCCTTATTCTTCTTATGCTACTGTCAGCCCAGAGGGATATGACAGCATTTAAAAATCTTGGCTATTACACTCAATGTTTTGCTAAGTTCTCTTCAGTAAAAACATAAATGATAAAAGATAATGTTAACTTTTTTTGTGTCCTTCTTGGTGCTTCTCTTGCTGTTTTGGTGCCTGTTAGCGTTTTAAATGCAAATTGCTGTCTTGCTTTACTTCTGAAAGAGAAGAAAGTCTTGACCTCGGGACAGTCCAGGAGCTGCTTGTCTTCTTTCTCCAAACTGAAGGTGGAGATTAGTGAAAATATTAGTCTGGGAGCATGGTATTGCTCCTTGGAGCTCCTTGTCTTATAGAGTAATAGAAAACCAATTTCTAGCACTTCCAGACTTGGACAAATAAGTGGGGAGAGTGGATCTCTGGGAAGCTTTTCAACAGCAGTCAGCTCCAATTTGTGAAAGCGCTATGCAGGTGTCTGAAACAAATGTGCAAGCAGTCACTTGCAGATTTTGGATATTTGGGTTGTGTAAATACCTGGATTATATGAACAGATAGTTGTAATACCCTGAGCTTTTAAAGCTGCTTTAAGGGGGAAACTTGCTCATGGCCATTTTACAAATTGTTCCAATTGATGCTGACAAAGAACCTCTTTATATCCAGCATTTTTATATCAGTGATTATCTGCCTGCTTGCTTATCTCTTTAATTTTATTTGTTTTTTATTTCTTTTTCTAATTGAAATTCCATTTTGCAATCATGTTGTGTTGATAATGGATGGTTATTAAACTATGATGATCCTCCACTGATATGGAGCGCTCTTGGATAACAGATTGGCTACCGTGACACATAAATCAGTTTTTCAAGTCTCCTCTCCAGGGATGGTAATTAAACAAGTCGCTAGTGAGAGACTTTGATTGCCTGATAAGACTTGTTGGGAATTAACCTGACAAAGAGGATTTGGGGTTGTAAAAGAGAGGTCTGTAAGTGGTTGCTGTTGAACAGTGTTTCCCTGCTATGGATCACGGCCTCCAGTGTGTTCTTAAAGGGTTGGGAAGTTTTAAGTAGAGTTTCATACTTAAAGAAGAATATGTAATTATAAAAAATGGGGGGGAAAAAAAAGCTTACTAAATGATGACAGCACTTCAGAATCTGTAAGGTTTGAGCGCAAGATGTGACTGCTATTATTTCTAAGCATTTACATTGCCATAGAAACATCTAGCTGTCTTTTAATTGCCAGCCACCTTTGCAGAACACTTGAGAAACTTAATTTACAAGCCATCCCTCCTCAGATACAGAAGACCCTTGACCCAGAAGAATACTTCAGTAGTGGAGAAAAGTTAGGAAAGGAAATATAGAATGGCTTTCACTTTGAACTGCCTAATATAAAGAACAGTTGTTTTTAAAAACAAGCTTTTCAAAATTTCCTTGGTGGTTTTGGTTTTGGTTTTGTTGTGTGGTTGTTTTTTTTTTTTTTTTGTTTGTTTTACTTGCGTATCATGGAATAAATGGTGAATCGGAGTTGCTAGTCTGGTAAAGAATGTCTGCTTCTGTACATTTTTCTTGCAATGATGGGGACAGAGCTGATCCTGAGAATTTCAGACAAGTCCTTATATAAGGATTTTTCTCAGTAAGAATCCTTGAAATTTTAGGAAGCTATTCTTATTTCAAGCAAGTATATATGGAGAATATGCTTTCATTTAAGAATCTGCAAATATCTAGATAGGTGCTCTATGTAGAGGTGAGAAAAGCGTAGCATCTTCCAGCTGTGAGTTGCTGCTAAGCCTTTATTCTTTCAGTATAGGCTTGTCTGGATTATGATGACCAGTTATAAGCTCTTAATTTATTTTCACCCTTACCTTTTGGGCTTCTACTTCTTTGATATATTCTAAATTCACTTTTCTTCAAAGGTCGTGTATTTTTAAGGTCGTGTACCGAATGTATTTTCACTTTCTATGATATGCTTACATCAGTGGCTGAGATTTTATTATTATTATTAAGAATATTGTGGGAGGTTTTGGGAAATTATTCTGTGACCTCTCTACTAAGCAGAGAGGTCAAAGGTTAACAGACTGTAATACGGAGGCTTTAGATATTTGTTATTAGTAGTAATAACATTTTCTACACGAGAAGTAAGGCAGTTGCATTACTCTGCTAATATTGTTGCTTCTCATGAGCAATAAAAGAATTTTTCCATTTGCTTTGCAGCATTCCCGATGATCTCTATCAAACATTTTATTGTTCAAGTTCTTTAGATTCTAGTCATGCATAGGTAAATGTTTAAAAAAAAAAAAAAAAAGTTGAGTTTTGATTGTGATAAATTTGCCTTTCATATGTGGAATACTAATATAAGCTAATTTAAAATATATTATAAAAATGTGTTTTTCTTAGCCCTTACTGACTCTTATCTAAACTGATGTGGGGCTATCCTTTATTAAGTGTTCATGACTTGAAGTTGCATTTGCAGAGTAGAAAAGAAGAAATCCTTTTGTATTGCTGTTTGAAGGGAAAAGTTTCAGAGCCAGGAGTTTAGACAAATGCAAGTAATCTTTGGTAATGTTGTTACTTTGAACTTTCTGTGTCATTCTTTAGCTATTTTAGAATATAATAAAAAAACCTCAGCTATCTTACTTTATTAACAGCTGTCAATAAATTTCTATGAGTTGTTGCAAATTTAATACACTTTGTAAACAGGACATCCTCACCTTCCCATTAGCTATATCTCAAAAAATAATTAAATATTATGAAATATATGTAGTGTCAGGAAAAGAAGCTTGCTGGCTAACAGAATTAAACTTGTGTGTTGGTTTGTTGTGGTTTTTTTCTTTTTCCCTCTTGTAGTTTTAAGCTTTTAAGATTGTAGACAAACACAGGTTTTTTGGATAGAAAGTTTAAGTTATGTAAAGGAATAACACTGAATTAAAGCCTGCATATTCTTACCTGACTTGCCTATATATATTTTTTTCATGATGCTTCTGATACAGTTTCATTTGTCACTGAATTGTAGCTAATTTTAGGTGTGACAAAGCAACTCTTTTAAACATCCCAGGAAATTTAGCACTTCATTTTATGTAGAAAGCATACAAAGAGATTGTACCCTGGGGAAATAGCAAAGGGTTTTTTAATCAGGGAGAGCATAATTTTTCATCGTTGGAATTCAGCCAGGACAAGAATTAACTCTTTAGCTTTTACCAGAAGTGATGTGGGATCATCAATACAAAGAACCTGGACACTCAGGTCCTACCCAGAAGAATTTATCATGGGAAATGTTATTGCCTAATAAAGGTTTAAGAGGACTTAGACCAAAGAAATTCCGCAGTCAGTGGCTTGCATTCCATTCTCCTTTCTTGGAGAAATTCTATATAACACAGGGTTAAAGTAGATGCAAGCATAGAGAATTCTTGGGTGGCTACAGCAACAGTGTATGTTATGCCTGTTTTGTGTACTTGGCTCACATCTGCCTGTGTCTTTCCAGTCTAGTTAAGCTCAACCATTTCTGTACAAACCATTTGATTATCTCTTGTTTGGTTTCTTAGTCTCTCTGCTTACTGTAAACATACCTACTGTATATGTTGTGGTGTTGGAGGGCAGCAACACAGTAAAAACTTTCCCACAGTGAACTCCAAGTGGTGTTGTGACTTCAAAAAATAAATTCAACTTCCATGCTGACAAACAATCTTCATGTGCTTTAATGTCCTTCCACTAAGACTGCAGAAGCAGCATTAAAGTGAACTTCCCTGCAAATTATGATGTTAGATAAGAATGTCCTTACTCAAATTTCCTGAAGCTACTCAGCAGTTATTTCTGTAGGGAACATGCTGGCTGGCTGGGTTTGTTAGATTAAAGTAAGAACTTAGGGCAAGGTTCAGTTTAGTTGTTTACCACTTCAAAATCTTAACTGTTCTTAACTCTTTCATGTGTGTTTTTTCCATCTTTGTTTTGAAAACAATCACATTTTGTCTTTGAAGAAGCTTAAGGGGGAATGTGTAACAAGCCTGCTGATCCAAATGTGTTTTCTTTTTTTTTTTTACCGAATCTTAATATATACAGCATACCTTCGGACTCTGTTACTGAACTGTTATAAGCTACAGTTCTGCATTGTTGAACATAAGTATACTTTGATAAACATCTTCCAAAGAACAAAATGTGACTTCGGAAGGGGTGGAATGAAAACAGAACATTAACGTTGTCATTGCTGTGGTATTTACGGTGTCAAAAGAACAGAAGCTTTGGTATAAGTTTCTGGTCTATGACAGATCCAGAGCCTGTAGGCTGCTTTCAGCCTGAGGGGTGAAATATAGTCGATGTCCTGAGGACGAGTCTTGTGGAAGTACTTAGTGCTCACGCTTGGGCTTTTTCTGCACTCTCCTTGCGTTTGGGGGAACCCATTTCACCTTGGTTTACTTGTGTCAATGCTTCACTGTTGCTTGCATTGGTAGCTTTAAAACGGTGTACTTCAGAAATGTTTAGTTTTGACCGCTTCATATAGAAATTAAAAACACTAAATTTAAAAATTACGGCTAATTTACCTCAAACTCAGTTTTGGAATCTCTGTCTTTATACAGATATCTACCATATGTTTTTCAACTTAAGAGAATTAAGTCTATTCTTATAAAGTAGATTATTTCTGTTAAGTCATGGGGATCTGATCATCCAAAGCCTTCCCAGCTCTGGTTCAGGAGGACTCGAGCAGTAGAAGGTGACCGTGCCAGTCCTCACGAATTGAAACCCGGTTTGTTGTCTCATTGACTGCCTCATAGAACAGGAGAATCCAAAATCTTTTCTACAAAGAAACTCAAAATGCCATTTTTGTTAAGAAGTGGTATTTACAAATTAGAGTTCAATTCTAGTTCAAATAAAGATGTCTTTCATGATGACATTTATTTGGTTCATACTCTTAAAAAAGCATGTGATTTACTGTTCTTCTCATGGCAGTCCTTCAGTTTCATACATATGTATTTTGGTTTGTCTTTGACCTTTTGCTTATTATTTTTAAATTTGCATGTTTCTCATAAATACAAGCTTTTTTCTTTTTTTGGGCATTCTTTATTGTGATATTCCCTCTTTAATGTGGTATAATTTTGAGAACAAGAAGTTTTGCAGAAGACCAGCATGAAAAGAATGAATGTTGAGACATTAAATGTTTACAGATCAGTTTAAGTGGATATAATCCACAACAAGTAACAAAGTGGGAACATTTAACTTCAAAGCACATATGGCTGCTGTTACAAAATCAAAAAATGCAAGACTTAAGCCATACAAAGTATTAGAGACACATTTTCCTTCTTTCTCATAAACAAGTACGATATACCTTAGCTTTTTAGATTGGTTTTGAAATGAAGACTGTAAACAGCTTAATTTCATGGTCAGATAAAGTATTTGAATTAATTGTAAATATTTACAATAATTTTTAGCTTTAAAAAAGCAAAAGTAAAGGGTGATTGTATTCATTTTGCATGAGAGAGTGCACTTTTGGAGAATAATTAAGCCTTTGAAATTTGGTTCTGCAGCCTTATGCTCCTCAGGATTCCGCCAGGTTCAGATGAAGGGTTTCGGTGTTACCTGCTGCCCAGGTTTCTGGAGCCGGGTGAGGGGGTCTGTGCAGGTGATGAGTAGGTGTGTGGGATGGATGGGGAAGCAGGCAAAATGAGCTAGAAGGAAGAGTATAATACTAGTAAATTTAGATAATTTTAAATAGAAAATACTATTGCAGGTACAAATGTGTAAGACAAGAAAAATACTCCTAAATTTTCCAAAATTTCAGAATTCCTAAAGTTTCCTCTTCCTGAAGTTCAGAATTTCCATACTTTTTAGTTCTGTCTCTCTTGATTTTTATTTATTTTTTTTCCCCACTGTTACCTGTCTTCTGTGGCAAACGCCCCATGATGTTCTCACTCCTGTATTCCTCTCCTCACCATTCTCCTCTTCTGGGTCAAAAATTATTAATTTTTTTTGCAGTAGGTGCATATGAGATTCCTTTATTGGAATTATTCGCTAATGTCTGCCCATGTTTCTCGAATGCCAATCATTGTGGTGTATTTAAAAAAAAAAAACAAAAACAAAACAACAAACCACCACCACCAAAAATTCTGGAAATAAAACCAACCCAGGATGTTTTACATGAAAGAAAATTTAACATATCTGTTTCAGTAAACTCATTGACACTAAACAGAAATAGGTTATTTGTTAATTTATTATTTTTATATACTTGCAGCTAGGGTATTAAAATATTAAATAATACTATCCATTGAAATTGAATGTATGTGTTAAACCTGCTAATATCTACAACTATTTCTGGGTGAAATATTACAACTCTTCAACAGCATATAGAAAACCTACATAACCTTTTAGGACAGGAAATGAATAATACTGTATCAAATTGAAATTTCAGAGGGATTAAGTCTCCTCTTCACTGGTAAATTCAACACAAAAATGTAGTTAATAACGCTGGAGAAAGTACAAGCATTTGATATATTTGCCATGCTTTATAGATCAATTTAATTTTTTTTTTTTTGGGGGGGAAATCTAAATGTTGTAAGATGTGTATTGCAATTGCATTCGTATTCCAAATCTCACTGCCACATTTTGCAAGATTATACCCTTGAAAGCTTTTCTTGGGTGTTATGCATTCTCCGTGATGTGATGTTTGAGCCTCATCGTCTGAGAAAATTAAAAAGATATAGCTGTCTGATAGGGGAAGTGGGTTGTGAACAATGTTTTGTATTCAGTTCTTAAAAATAGTGATTGAAAGAGCTGCTTTAATTATACAGTACTGTTAATGAATTATTTCCTTATGCTTTGTCTCTATGAGTTACATATGTGGATATAGTTTCAATGCACTCAGCTCTAGTTTTTTGAAACCACTAGATCAGAATCATTGTAATCTCTAAATTTATTCTAGCTTTACGCTGATTTTAATGAAAGTTTATCCAATATAGTTTGAAATCTTCTGTATAAGCTATGTATTTAGCTGCCTAAATTCTTTTAAAACATGCATGGATGGAATTTATACAACCGTAAAGGTTTGGGGGAAAACAAGGACAATTTTTGATCCATTTGCATTAGGAAACACTAAAATTTTAAAATTGCTGAGTAGGTCATGTCCAATAAAATGATCTCTTACGAAGATATTCTATTTCTAGAACTTCTAAAAGATGGTGTTATGTTACTGGACCTTTACATTCTGCTGTTTTTCTTAAGGATCGTTGACATGTTGTAAAGGAGAAGGAATTATGCACAAGAAAACGAATTTGTTATTTCTAGGTTACAGCCATGTATCTAGAGACGGCATTGTTTTGGTGATTTGCAGATAGATAATCAAATTTTCTAGTGGAAAATAGTTCTTGAACTGATGTGTATGTCTGAAGGCACGCTTAAATCTGTTCTATTGTGGTTCTTTTGAGTGATACAGTTACCATGTTAAGTATACCCTCACTGATAAGATTACCTCTCAAAGTATGCACCCAAAGTTGTCACTGCAAACTTTTTTGAATATTTAGAGATATTTCTTGCTGTTTGTAAGAAATAATAAGGTTTTGTATTATTTCTTTCAACATTGTTAATTGGTGAGATTACTGTCAAAGCTTGCCTATCTAGTTCTCATACCACTTACATGATTACTTTTTGTCTAACTTGTTTTTCAGCTAGAAAATCCAAGATATTTGCGGGAAAAACCGATGCCAGTGACTTTGGTAGGTATTTGTAGTCCCCTGGTATTTTATAAGGGCAAACAAACATGCTTAATATTTTTCATTTCTGGTTAGGATTGATTTTACTCGGAGTTACTGCTTTGAACTTAATAAGTTGTTTTGAACTTTTTCTCATTCAATAGATGACACCCAAAATTGGCCTAGGAAAAAGTGGCGCTTTTCGTGATGAACAGGCGCTATTTCGAATGCATGAAAAAGAGGTAAGATTCTTTTTAGTCTTTTTAGAAAAAGAAAATTACACCCAAATTAGTAAATTAGGGCATTTTCTTTGGAAATTGGGTTTTCACAAAGCAGTTTGTTATAGCAGAAAATCTCATGTAAGAGAATTTTTGCTGAAGTGACAGGGCTTTTCATTAAATACTTAGTGTGTTTCCCAATTATTTAGGGCATAAAAAAGACTTTCTGAACACACTTACTGTTCCATTGAAGGCATTTTTAGTGTAGAAGAGTTTGAATTCTAGGAATTTTCCAAACTACCTTTTAACAGAAGCAATGGAACCCTTGATTTAGTGAGGGTTTTTGTTTACTTTCTATATACCTTTAAAAATTTGCAGGTCTAGGCCTTACTTCTATACGGACCTACATTATTTCTAACTTTGCCTCATCTAGCTCCAATCCTCTTTTATTCACGTGGAGTTTTGTATTATTTCTTTCAACACTGTTAATTGGTGAGATTACTGTCAAAGCTTGCCTATCTAGTTCTCATACCATGTTATTTTGTTTTGAATGTGTAAAAAAGTAAAGTTCTGTTGTCGTTTTTACCTTTTTCATAGCTTAAGGGATTTGTATGCCTGTGATATATATATTTTTGTCATAAACTACTCAGTTTACTTAAAACATCAGTCTTAAGATAAAACTCTAATACACTATGTTTAGCACGTTAGATATTTCAGATTCTTCTGAAACCACATAAGCATTACATGTTTTTCTTGGAAAGTCAGTGAATCAATGGTCTGGTGGACGAGACTTCAGGAAAGGAAATTCAACGTGTATTAGGAGAATGATTAAAAAAAAAATAAAAAGCAACACTCTTCTCTTTTTGCCCTCCAAGTTTCTCTTTTCAGCCATATGCACTTGGAAAATAGAGGCATATGTACGGTTCCCTAGCTAGCCACATGTACTTAGGCCTACCTAGGACTCCAAATATGTAGGAGTTGGAAAGGAAGGGGCATCATCTGCAAAGCATGAAATTGTCCCTTCTTTTACATAGTACCTTGTAAGGACATTTATTAGAACTGTCCTAAAGCTACTTGCAGGGAGACTTCAGAAAACGTCTTTAACTGAGATACAGGGGAGGGTAAATTTGGTTTGCGGATACTTTTCTTGTTAACGAAGTAATGGATGTGAAAGTCTGCTTTATGTTGATAGCCGACAGTCTAATTTGATGCTTGAACAAGCAGCCTGATATGGCAGTTGCACAATACATGTGCCTTTCACTTTCTCTGCTCTGGTCTAATATTGACTGTTCTTTTGTATTGACAATATCCGAACCACTATTGCCTCAGAATGAGGCAAGGCAAGGTTTCGTAAGATGTGAAAATAGACAAAATAATAAAAAAATTGAAAGCACAATGGTGTAATTTAAATAATATTTTCAAATTAAATAAACAGGAATGCATGCCAAGTAGCTACATAAAATACTCAGCTAATACTTTGCCAGCTCAGTGGAAAAAATCCTCTAAACCACACAGTAAAAATCCAGTACATTTTTGCTAATGTTACTTGACTGTGGGCTAGTTTAAACTGGAAAGGTTATAGACCGTATTTCACAATTGCCATGTGTGTGCTATTAAGTAGAAAACTTAAATGTGTTTTCATCTTATTTTGTTTGTGAAGCTCAATTAAGAATAAAGCCTTTTCATTTATAGAATGTAAATTTATTAACAGAAAAATAGTGCTGTGCAAAAGAGTTTTGGTAAACCTTTAACTGTTTTCAACTTCTTTGTAGTATAACGGGAGAACATAAAATAGGATAACTGTGGTTTTTTGCTTTTAACCTTTGGACCTTTGTTCATAAACCATTCCTGCACCTGTTTTGACTTTGTAATGCTAAACACATGGCTAGTTTCAAGATAACCACATCACAGTTTTATGAAAATGTGAGTGTCATCAGGCAGTGGTTTTTAGTCATATTTTCCCCAAATACTTCTGACATGGATTAAACCATTTGGGAAACTGTCATTACTGAAAAATTGTGGGTTCAAACAAGGAAGATGCAACAAAACAGGAATATATCAGTTTTCCGCAGTACAGCAAAAGAGAACAGATGGCATGACTGGCTTATCTTGATAAATAGGAAAAAGCGTCCCTTTGAACTTCACCTTCGGTCATCCCGAGTGCCACCCAATACACCACAGAGCAGAGGAAGGGGAAAAAAAAATTTCTTTGTGTTTTTTTTTTTTTTTTTGTGTTTTTTTTGTTTTGTTTTGTTTTCAGAAAAACAGAACCAATACCACTGCAAAGATATGGGTTTGAAATTCTTCTGGAGTTAAAAAATGAATTTAGCAATGTTAATAAAATATGATGTTTTGTTAACCTTTCTCCAACAACTAGTTTATCTGATGCTTCATTTAAAGAACTTTTGATGTTTCTTTAAAGAAGGTCTGTTTCTTAATTTTTCATTGTGTCAG
>VYZM01004702.1:162034-181359 GCA_013398915.1 Dromas ardeola | reverse complement strand
ACTTTTCTCAATTTCCTTCTGTTTTAGTTCTGTAAGCAAAAATATTTATTTATCTAGACTCAGAAAATGAAACCTAAACAAATCTGAGGCAAGAATATTGGAAATAATTTTCTCTTTTTATTCTTTTAAACTGAGACTTAAAATTAACACCAGGAGTAAATTTGTACTTAGCTAATACCAACTCTTAAATAATTTTTTCTTTTTAGGCAAACTGGCAAGCTTGATGCTTTGTGCAATAACTGTATTATGAAGCTTCATCTCTCTGGGTTAACTGAGAACATCAAGTGTTTCCAATGTTTTTGTTGACTTTATCGCTGTGTTCCTGTCTCTTTTCTGTTTTGATTTTTGGAAATCCATTGATAAAGTCTTTGGACACTGGAGCAGGGGTGCTTTTTCAGCCGCTTGTGTACTAAAGCAGCCTGGCAGAAACGTTTCTCTTTCCTACAATCAGCTGGAGGAGTAGTTAGTGCCATGCAACTGGAGGGAGGAGTAGTTCTGGGGAAAGCAATGGGTAAATTTTCAATAGGATACAGAATACCTGCGGGATAATTTCCACCAATTTGTCATGTTGGAATGAGGGCTGAGGAAGAGATAGTACATGCCCAGGGAAAAGGAGAGATGAGCTGGGTGGTGAAAGATAAAGACATCTTTTCCTGCTGAAAATGCATTTTCATGGATTGAGGACCAGAAGTAAGATGAAAAGGAAGAAGTGGGAGTTTTTTATGTATTCAAGAATTCTGTCTTTAAGATGCAGCCTTTTTTAAAAAAAACAGCTATTTTAGAACCTTTATCTTTGTAATCTCTATTTACGTTTTTCTCCTTTTCTTGTGAATGAGCACTCCCATTTGTTGCGTGACACAAATTTTGTTTATAAAGATCATCAAGCCATGTATATAATTTTTTTTGCACCAAAAGTGTTGGGATTTGGTGATATATTTATGTTAAGATAAAATCATCATGCTGCAGTGATGATGTTATAGTTAAATCTTGGTCTGGCTAAAAGTGTTCTGAATTTAAGGTGTTGAAAGCAGCAGATTTACTGTGCTTCTCGTTTACCTGGCAAGAGATTATAACTTGGAATGGAGAGAGTTGCATAAGGGCTGTGAGAGAGATTTTCCCCAAAAGGGACCATACATAGAATGTAGAGGAAAGAATGTAGGGAGGAAAGAAAGTTGTAGAATTTGAGGAGAGTGAGTAACACGTGCTGGTGTTATCATAGAAAAGAGGTGTTTTTTTAGGAGGAAAAAAAAAGAAAAAGAGAACTTGAAGATAAAAACATGTGTCCCTGCAGTTAGGAGATGGTGATCAGTGAGCATTGTCCTTTTGGTTTTGATTTCTTCCTCTTAATTGTTCTGTTCTTTAGCAAAGTATTTAAATACATGAATTGCGTTTAATGCATGCCAAATTAAAAGCAACAAGTAAAACTAATATAGAGACAGTATCCTGAAAGAAGGACTCTTGTAATTAAACTGGACTTTTACCAATGTGCAATTAACGTTATTGTGCTTTTAGCTACATCATGGATTTGATATTTTTTCCTCATTGAAAACCGATAATTTGTTTATGTCTTCCAAGAGTGGTTACAAAACATATCAGTATTGTTCTCTCGTCTGTTATAATGAAATAAAAGTGTTTGTGTGCTCACGTGTATGTATGTCTCTAGAGTTTGAATCTACTTGGCAGATAGATGCAGATACATGTGTGTATGGAATTGGGAGAGCTGAATACAGCTAAAGGAACCTACTTCAGCATGTAATGGCGCTGGTGATCTTGTTTATGCTTTTTAAGCTCAGAGGTATTTATTAATAATAGGAGGAGAGTGTTTTTGATGGACTTTCTGAAAGCATTTGAGTTGTAAAGGCATCTGTAGGTGGGCCCAAAACTTGAATCTTACAATAACTGGAGCGTTGTGTTTTGGAATTTTTTTTTTCGATCCTTCTATTCTTTACTTCCACTTCTCTTTGTTCACTCTTCCCCTTCATTTTGTCATCCTGTTCATCCAGAACTGTCCAAGTCAATGTCTGCTCATAAACGTCTTGCTGTTTTCCAAGGGGTAAAAAGTGTTAAGGTTTTTAATTGTGGTGAATATTCTTTTTAAAATATGGGAATGCATGTTGAATTCTGTTAACACAAGTGTGGCCTGTAAGAAGGGGCAAGAAAATGCAGAAAGTCAGATAAGACATAATTATTGCTTTCATCTTGTTTTTTACTTTTCCGTAGCTTTTTTTCTTGTGACAGCTCGGCTCTGAAAATACTGTTTAATTCTCCTTAAAATTATTCCAAGAAATGTGTATTGTGACTTTGAATATTCTCGTTCATTTGAATTTTCTCCTTTATCCACAAACCTGAAGTCTGTTTTGGAGTGTCAGATTTATATTGAGAATTCAGTTGTAAACTGATTCTCACCACCCAGTAATCATTCTGAATAGTAATCTGTTAGTTCATGTTTAAAAACGCAGCAATCTTGACTTCTGTTAACATGATTCCTGGCTGATTAATGTCTTGTTCCTAAGAACATGTGCAAGTTGTCCATTGTCTTCCGTGTGAGGAAATCGCATCCTGTCTCGCTTTGATAACTCTTCAGAATGTAATGCAATAAAACCCAAACCTTATTTTATTGCTAGACTGGTGTGAGACATACAGTGTATGTCAGGATGAGACATGTTTCCATAAACTGACTTGTGATTTATAATTCCTGATACTAATTGGTCTGGTCATGGAGATATATACGTACATGTACAGTTATTTATATTTTTTTGCAGTAGTTTGTGAACTATGTCTTTAATTATTGCACATATGTGCTGGAGACATTGAGGAAGATCAAAGAGGTAGGTTAGCAATTCAAACTAGTGTTTTAACCAGTAGAATGTCCAGATGGTTGCCAAGCAGCTGGGAATTAATCTTTTGCTGCATGATTAATCTCTACCTCAAAGTGTGTCTCCCTTTAAAAAAAAAAAAAAAAAGAAAGTTTGATATTTTATTTTTTTACATGCATAGATCCTGGTTTTTAAGGGAGAAGACACATTGACTAGAAAATGTAGGTACTATACGCTCTTCTTGCTACATGTGCATAAAGGCAAAAGTACAATTTTAATAACTGCTTTAGGAGATCCTGAAATGAGTGTAAGAAGTTCAGTACCTGCTGAAATACAAAATATTAAAAATAAGGAATAACAGTGGGGAAGAAAGTAAGCGATGTCGACTCAGTGTATGCAGACTCATTTATGTCACTGGACTTGGCACTACGCAGAATTATATGAAGTTTTCAAGTAGTATCTACCACTTTATTGCATTCAGATTTTACGAACTCCCTTTGAAGTCAGTATGATTTCTGCATGTTCACAGGGTTCAACTGGGTTGTTTTCAGTGCTGGCAATGGAAGATAGTGTGTTGCATTTTTGAGCTGTCTTTTATGAAATTGCATCTAATAAGTTATTACCATGTATAAGTTTTCACAATTCCTAAACATATTTTGAACTTTTTTTGGTACTTACTGGTGTCAGAGCCTCTACTACAAGTGGCAGACATATTTGTTACGTATGGAAGTGGGACACTTGCCACTCCGAATTATGCTGTTAAGTAATATGATGTGCTGTAGTGCTGATATGCATGTTATGTTTATTAGCTATAAAAAATATCCAATTGAATAAAAATACCATTTCAAGTTATGACAGTTGTTGGGATACAAAGCTGTATGCATTTCTCCCTATTCCCACCACCCCCAACTTGGAAATCTATGAAAAATACATTGTTCTCTCTTGAAAGAGACTAATGACATTTACATATGAATAAGAACAATTGTCCATTCAATTATTTTTCTGTATACAGCAAATGTGTATTAATATCCAGTGTCATTTAAAAAGTCAGACTTTTCTTGACGAGGGAAAGCTGGTATAATTTAATTTAGGACAAAGCTTTTAATTTTTAGTGGCTGTAAAAATGGGGTGATGTCATACTAATTTTTTACTTAAGTGAATATCTAGTTTCTTTTCAAAGAGTACTCTGTAAAAATATTATAACTGGAAGTAGCAGCTGTAGTGTTTTTAAAGAGTAAAGATACAAAGAAGGCTAGAGATGTGGAGAGAAGTATAAATGTTTGTTAGGTCAAATAATATAGTCCAGATCATAAACACAGACTTTTGTGGAGGAACCTTTGAATCTGGGCAAAATGCCATGTTTATAAAGGGTCTTTTTACATTCTAATTTCTGGCTTGCATCTTTCACTTGTTCTATACTTTTCTTTCAGTCTGTCTCTGGTTCGTCCAGACTGTAAGCTCTTTGCAACAGAGACTTTACAAGACATTTATTTCACCTTAGGCATTGCATCGGATAAAAATACTGATGATATTCAGTGCAGAATTTGGAGTGGTTAATGTATCTGCTGTTTTAAAATGCAGTTATAAATTTTTTATTTATTTTTTTTTTTTAATTTCTGTGTTACACTGTCACTCCTCTCAGTGGCCAATCCAGCCCAAACCACGACACATGAACATAAAGAAAAAAGCCCAACATTAATGTGAATCCCAGATGGAAAACCTGCTTTTGTTGCGTGTAGTGTTCCACTAGGAAAAATATTATTTATGACTTCCTTTAATTTATGGGATTTGTTCTTCAAGTCTGATAGAGCCTCAGAAATTTCAATCAAGTGAAAGCAGCTAGGTGCAAAAGTATACACCACCATCCCCACCCCCTGCCCCTCCCAAGACGTTTTCAGGAACTGTCTGCATCTGAAACAGTGAGAAACAATGACCCTTGATACTTATTTGCATATCATAAAAATTCTTTGTGTCAAAGACTCAACATAGTCCTCCTTTATTGTATAGAACCCCATTTATCAAGGGAACCACGCTGAGCCTCAGGGAGATGCAGCAGGTACTGCTTCTCTACCCAGAACTCCTCTTGAAATCTTAGCCTGCGAGAAAAGCAAACTTCTCAACAATGCATTTTATTTTTCTTTCTTCAATAAAACGTTCATCCTTATTGGTTTGTAAGAAGTTTTGGTAGGGCTGCCAGCTTGTCTGTGGACTTAGTTGCTTTACACTGGCACAGCTTACACCTTCCCCTGGTTCTAGCCTTCCTGGAGTTTTATGGTGAAATGTTACACACAGGCTTGTCCACATCAGGTCTGTCTTGTGTTTTGTTCGAGTCTTGAGACGTTTTCACCGGTGATTTTTCAGAAAAGTTTATTCTAAGTAGTTTAAGCGAACAAGACAGGCTTGAGGGTCTTACTCTTAACTCTTACGAAAAATAACTTTTCCTCTTGCCTGTCTTTTAGATTTTGAGTAAAGATCACTAAACTCTCCTGTACACTGTGCTCCTTGAATACCATCTGTGCTTGCAAGGAAATCAAATCTGTTTGTGCTTTTAAGGTCTGTTGGTCATATTTGATGTTTTGGTCGTGATATGCATGTTTCACTTTGGTATAGACCCAGAACATCAGCGAGTCTTCTCTCCTAATGCACTTTGCCTGTTCTAGTTGTGAAGATTTTCCAACTTGTGGCTGTTACGAGAGGGGAATGTGATCACCACGCTCATCAGTGTGTGAAAGATGAGGTGTATTTCTGTATACATCTTACACCTTTTTACCCTTCCTGCTTGCTTTTCATACTACAGTGCAACTCTCTTCAACTAAAAACACTTCGAGAGTAGATATTGATCTTCAGAATTATTTGAGCAAGGGGCTGGAAGCGGCTTATTAAATATAAAATGTGAAACTAAGTTACATATCATGACAAGTGTGCCGGTTGCAGACATCTGAATGCAATGAAGCTGGAAAAGAACAGTATTTTTTCCACGTACTGTAGACTCAGCGCAAGTTTTTCAGCAGTTCTGTTCAGCAGAAAATGGAAGATTAGCACCAATACGATTAAATTTTATAGTTATTGCAGAAATTTCTGTACAAATAATTTTTCTTTTAGATATTTAGCTGTTTATTCTGCCTTTTAAATTGCTCTAAATGTTGTAAGTATTAATACACCTCAAAGCTACTCTTAACAATTTTTGAGGGTACAATGTAAGATAAGGAAGTAACACAATGAAGTAACATAGCTTGTTAATGATGATGTGAGATACACTGTTCCAAATTACTTTTGTCTGAAGACAGCATGTCTTCATGTATAGTAAATCTCGAATGTTTAGCAAGTACAGTATCTCCTTCCTTGGCCTGCCTACATAGTTTAAAACACTGCATAAATTACCAGTGATTATTTTTTTAACCCTGGATGTGAAAATTGAGTAAACACGATGGGTAGAAAGTTCTAGTTGTTTGTTGGTTTTGGTTTTGTTTTGTGGTTTTGTTGTTTGTTTTTTTTTTTTTTTTTTTTAAAAAACTTTTTTTTTTTTTTTTAAGAAACCTTTTTCTTCTATGAAAATATCAAAGCTTTGTATTGTGCACTGATTTCTTTTAGCAGCTGCATAACACCAAGACAAATAAGTTTTGTCGTATATTGTAAGATACACAAGTCATTGTTCTACATTGTTCGTTCTTACTTTGAAGTTCTCATTTATTGTTTACATCCTTCTCCCCCTTCCTCGCTTCCTCCCTCCCTCCCCCATATATTCATGGACTTGGAAAAAAAATCTGGCAAGCAAACAAGTACTGTTTTGTCAAATATCCAAAAAGAAATCTCTGATGGATGTTAAACCTTCAAGATGCCACCTCTGGCCTAAGGGTGATCCCTGTAATAAAGACAAGTGAACAGTGATCAGTAGTTCAAAGCTATCTCTGAACTACAGCCTCAGATTAATTTTGTTAGTCTACTTACTGATTTACTTTTAAATCAGGTATTTAAATATTTCTACGATTTTTTGTAAATGGTGACAAGATGAATGTTTGTCTTCTGTCATGAAAAACTGACGTATCACGTTTTTTTTTTTTCCCCAAAGATTTTTGACAGTTGCAGATTAGACTCTTACCGGTTTAAGTTTGACAGTTATTATTTAAATTTTTATAGCACCGAACCTGTGCTATGAAAATACAGGGCAGTGATACGATGAAACCCCGTTTTCAGGTAACTGCTGGTTTTGGTGGTGTTTTGTTTTTTTTAAATTAGGAAGAAAGTGTGACTAGGCACATAAAAGCAGTTCTGTTGATACCACCCTCTGTGGCTCTAAATAACTGGGACAGCACAGATGTTTGACATCAGTAATGTTTACATGGCCTTAGGGTTTAATTGCCTCATACTCTTTGTAAGGAGAATAAACAATGACAGAAATCCAAAGGAATGATGTTCAGGCAACAGCGATGGCTGCATTTCATACATAGTTGCAAATTTCTCAGCTATAGCTAAATATCTATGCTTTTTTTTGTTTGTTTGTCTGAATGGTAATATGCCATAAATTTCATGTTCTCTGCTGCCTGTTGACTGGTAATAAAAGCTATTAAAACTGATGAGCACAAGCGCAGTGAATTGCTTTTAACAAGGTGAATGTCTTTTCTAAGTTGTTTTTACCTATTTTCTCGAAAACTTATGAAGGTCTTGGATACTGTTCTAGGTTATTTTGTTTCTCAGTATGTATTTAATAAATAAAGTAAAGCTGAAGTGCAAAGGACGCTTTATGGAAGAGTAGCACATAGAGTTACAAAGCGCTGTACCAAGGGAGATTGAGACCAACATAGATAGCAAATGAGGTTTGACATTTGGAACTACAGATGTGTGGTTGACTCGGCATGGTTTTAATTTGAAAGATACTCCTTTATTGAAATTAGTATTTACTAACGTGTTTAAATGTTGAAATGGAAGGGGAGAAGTTTTTCACTCCCAGTTGTGAAGGGATGAACCCGTTTGCTTCAACCCCAGCCTCAATGAGATCACTTCTTAAAATGTGCTTACGTGACTCTTTTTTTTTTTTATCTATGTATGCAGTGAGATTGGAAGTCTGCCTTACACAAGGGTGGGTCAAAAAGCAGATTTATAAATGAAAGCAGTACTCCGAACTTTGCTATAGGACACTGTTTGTTGCCATTATGCTTTCTGGCTGTTCCAGCAGTTTTCCACAGAAAAAAATTGTGAGTGTAGGATTTTTAAACCAATACATCTTTATTTTTACAGTAAATGCTCAAATTAACACTTCCAGAAGTGATGAAGATGCGTGCTTGTCCTGGAACTATTGACCATTATAAGATTTAAATATTGTTGGAGATTTTTTATTATATTTTTTACCAGTTATTCATTACAAATACAGTTTTCCTCTTTTTTTTNAATACAATTTTTCTTTTTTTTTTTTTTTTTTTTTGTTTTCTGAAAACTCCACATGCACATCAACTATCGAATTTCAAACACTTTAATATGGGACTCCTCACATTTATTTCTATAGTAGGTCCCGAAGGGACAAAATTACTGAAGTTGTGGACAAAGCAGACAGTGCAGGAAAATGTCTGGAGTGCTGAAACTTCAGAATTTCATTGTAAGTTTATAGATATCAGGGACCTTGAGGTGAAGGTATCACCTTTTCAGCCCTCAACTGGTGGGGAGTTGGTCTTTGGGATTTTTCCAGTGAGAAATTTTTTTTTTTTTTTTTTTTTTTTTTTTTTGTAATAACAAAAAGCTTCTTCAANTTTTAGTATTCAAAGAAAAAGTAATGCTTTGTTATGACAGTGCTTGCCTTCATTAAGAGCTGACTTCTGTATCTTGGACGCGTTTTTCAAATTTGTTGTTTGGCTGCAGCTAGCTCTCCTAGGGCAAAGCTGTCAACCCTGTTTGGAAAGTAGTCCCAAAAATTGGGGAAAGTTTAAGGGAGACCTGTTCTACTGGAAGTAGTGCAATGTATTAGTGTACTAAAATTGATGAGAACTAGTGCAAGTGCAAGAATGGTGTTAAGTGGAAGGTGAACGACAAGGAAGGGGAGCCAACTTCAAGTACAGGGATTTCTACTGTCAACCTGTGGGCAAACAGCCACGTGGCTTAGAACAATCACCATCACTTGAAAATATATATTCATATTTAATACAAGACAAATTTTAAGGTTTGACTTATTTTTATGTTTTTTCAACCTACAGAATACTAAAACGTAGACCAGATCTCAGCTGATGCAAACCACTGAGGATTGATTTACATCAGCCACGACGTTCTCACTTCATTAATGATTTTTAAATGTAATGTGTTTGTGCGGATTTAATAGCTATGCAAGTGCAACAGCTATACATCAGTAATTCATAAGGTTTTAATGTAATTCAAGTAGATTGGAGCCTCTTTCATGTTTAGTTTCTAGTATTTGTGTTTTTACAAGACCTCATATTTATTTATGAAATATTCACAAACTGTCTATCTGGAAGTGGATTACTGTGCTCTTTTTTTTTTTTTTTAAATCAACATTTATCACCTAGTACTAAGATTTTCTTCTATAATGTCATACTTTGGAGGGATATATGCATATATTTCTTTTCATATATACATATGTGGATATTTTATGAATTGAACATGCATTTTTATCATGATGCGTATTTTTTGGATGATAAGAGATGACTGACAGCTGAGAATGCTATCTGTTTTCTTTGGATTAATTGTCAGTCTAACTTTCCCCCCACCCCCGATAATTTGCATAAGACTATGTTCTTATTTAGTCTTGGGAGCGAGGTAGCCTCTTTATATGTGGTGTAATAAGCAGGCATATACTTTGGGTATCAGTGGATGTGGAGTCTGGAAATTGAAAGGATTTGCTGCTCTTGTTTATTCTGTTTTCAGTTCTTGAGGAGTCTTATCATAGAATTTTTAGAGTTGGAAGGGACCTTAAAGCCCACCCAGTGCCACCCCCTGCCCTGGGCAGGGACACCTCCCACCAGCCCAGGTTGCTCCAAGCCCCGTCCAACCTGGCCTTGAACCCCTCCAGGGATGGGGCAGCCACAGCTTCTCTGGGCAATCCGGGCCAGGGGCTCACCGCCCTCACAGCCAAGAATTTCTTCCTAATATTGCCGTTTTGACTTGACTTAGATTTTTTTGTAGCTCACATTTTCAAGTCACAATAACGTAGTGACACTTTCAAGTCACAATAAACAGAAATAGATAACGCAAAGTAATAATATAAAAGAAATTAATAATTTGCAGTGTGTTTATTGCTTGTATATGTTAAAAATTCATGCCTGAATGACTTTTGGTAAGTCAAAGGCATAAAAATAAAGGCAGAATGAATAATGCTTGTGGTTCCTTTAGAGTTTCTCAGTTGAGAGGGTTAGAAGTCAGGCTCTTAGTTGAGCTAAACAAAAATCTGAGAACTGAAAATAGCTAGATGGTGGTGGGAGTCCAGCGTCCAGCTCCTAGGTGGGTGGACCTCAGCACCACGGGCTCTTCGAACATCCAAAAGACAGATACAATTTTTTCTGTTGGCAACGGAATGCTAAAAGGCGTCTTCTGGTGAGATGTTGGTACTCGCATTCCAAGGATTTTGGTCTGCCCTCTGTAAAGTGGGGGAAGTCATTTGGATCTGTCGCTCTGGGGAAACTTTTCTGTCCGCTTTGCTTTCTGAACAGTGGAAATGTTTAAATGTAGAAGAGGAATAGCCTGAATCTGAACTCGAGGTGTCACTTCTGTTTTGTAGAAAACTCTGATAAACACAAAATACCTTTCATATTTGCAGAGTCCTGAAGACAGTTTTTAATGGCGTAGTGAAACTATGCAAGAGACTTAGAACTTTTAAGATGAAAACTTGGACTATAAGGAGTGGAATGTGCTATTGTGTCAGAGGCGTTCAAGTACACCACTTTGAACAAACACAAGAAGAAGCAGGAAATGTATTTTAGCAATCAAATTCAGCAGCAATATCCTTAATCCCATTATAAGTAAGCTTTAAAAGGAAATGTGTTTATAATGTGAAATCTCTGAATAATAGAAAACAAACAAAAATAAACATGCATCTGGACTAAAGGACATTCTTTGTGTAAATGTAACACCTGCCTAAAGACTAAAAGCAAGTTTACCATACTTGGTGTATTAACAGGAATATTAAAAGTTTCATTCTTCAGTGTTTATTTAAATAAAGGATGATAGCTTTTTCTGGGCAGTAGCAGTTGTTTTTTTTGCCAACTAAAACATCTTACAAATTCATTTTCTAAATAAATATTTTTGGTTGAGTTCTTTTGTAACAGTTTTATGAAATAAATATGAAAATACTGACAAACTGAATATAGAAAATTTTTTTTCTTGTAGCAATCATTTGTTAGTGTCTTCCCATTGACTTCTCAAAGACATAAATGAATAATTTAAGTTATGCAAAGGTCATTAGTGTAATTTATTCTTTATTTTAATTAAGTTATGTATGTGTTTTATCTTGCTTTTAAAGCTGGACATGAAAATGAAAATAGCAGAAGGAAAATTTCACGAAGAAAAACTTAAATTACAGCAGAAGCATGATACTGATGTTCAAAAGGTAAGAAGTGTTTGTATTTTTTTTTCTCCAAAGATGGTATATAAAACAAAATAATAGAGTCTGATTAAAATAAATAATTTGTGGTTGTACTTTAACTCCTTCATGATTGCAGTTAATGTTCCTTTAAAGTAAGATTGTAGGTAACAGTTTGTATAAGCTGATAGGAATGCAGAATATTCTATGAAGACAAACTTAGGAAGGGAAAAATGCTTGCAGAAAGCAGATGAAAATACAAGATGATTTGTTTATTTGAACAAGACAAGCTATTTTACCCGCCTAACAGCTTCTGTGGATTCATGTGCTGATCAGGATTTTTTTTTTAGAGAGGAAGCACTCCTGTTATAGAAAAGTGTGAGCAAATATACTTAAAACAATTAATTTTTTATGGACAAAATGCAAGAAAACAGTAGGAAAATCAGCAAGTATATCACATATGTTCCTACTAATAGGACAGTAGTGCTTGTTCTCATGTCTCCATTTTGACGCTGTATCTTAAAGCACTGGCTGGTCAATAAACACTTCATTATTTATGTTATTGCATTGTTAAAGCTATATGTGGCTTTTAATTCTTCACAGCAATAAAATGACACCAGATACACTTCCTTTGGGTTAAGTTGGATTTGTCTTTATTGTGTTGCGTAACACCACTTTTGGGAAGGTTACAGAAAGACTGTCAAAGACCACACTGTTACTTTTATTACCATGTTTTAAACATGTGGGGTCGAATTCTGCAAGGTCCTAAGCGCTTTCTGAAGCTCTCTGATCCCAGGAATGTAATGGGAGTTAAACGCTCAGCGTCAAGATCGTCGTGACTTATCCTACTGTAAGCTTTGCATTACTGAGCACCTCTGTTTTGTTTCTTAAGACTGAGTCACAGACTTGGAGGAAGTTCGTTGACACAACACCGCGACACATCAAAGCCTCCTGAAAGGATGTTAATATTTGGTCAGGTGCATATTTGGCTCATCTGTTCTCAAAGTCTGCCCACATAACTAGTTAGCAAAGCTGAGAGTCTGAAGGAAACAGCTTTGTGAGAATAAGAAATAGTTTAAATGCTTTCTCATCCCTGGAGTTGTCATCCTTTTCTAACTGATGTTAGAATTCTGTCTTTTGAAGTTGTTTAATAACGTTGGATATTTTCGAAAAGGTTAAATAGTGTCATATTAATCGTTAAAGACACAAACCGTTTAATGCAGATGGAGTAATATTGTTTTAAGATGAAAGCTTCTGCTTGATGAGAGATTTGGGGCACTGTTATAAAATTTCTGTAACTTTAATATTAATCTTAAACGTGAAGTTTAAATTAAAATACTATCTCAAAGTGTGCAAATATTCGAGCATTTTTTTTCCAAAATCAGCATGTACAGAAATGTGAATGTAGTTACACCTCATGTACTCGCTCTAGTCCAACCCATTGTTTCTGGAATACGTGCAAAGAATTGCAGTTGGTGAAGTACAAAAGAATGTAATGAAGTTCACCAATTATTTCAGTTTTTCTTGAACTTGTGGAGAATTTTAGATGCTTTTAAATAGTATTAGGCAACAAAAATATGAGAAGGGAAACAAATCCTTTCTATTTGCAGTAGTAGCACCATGAAACTTCCAAACTCAACAAAAGCAACGTTGGATTTGCCCGTTTAAAAGAAAATAAAAATACCCTCCTAAAACATGAAACTCCTTTTTAATCTACTCTACTGTCTATATTTATCTAAATCAGTCCTTCGTTTATGATTTGACAGTATTAGTTGTGAAAATTACTTAGATTTAATCACTTAGTCCTGCATGACCTAACCGCTTCTTGAAGGCAGCTCCTTTGATGGAGGTCGGTGTAAATTATCTTGTGCACCAGTTGTAGTTTTGGGGTTTTGGACTTTTGTTAAAGTATTGTGAATTTTCTCTACAGATTTTGGATAGAAAGAATGATGAAATAGAGGCATTGAAGTCCCTCTACAAAAACAAACAAAATGAAGCTGAGGAGGCAATTAGAAAACTGGAGAGAAAAGGTGATTTTTATATTCACGGTTGTTGTTTTCTGCTTGATGGTACTGCACTGCATCCTTCTTGTAGCTATGGGCTTACGTGTTCCTTTACGCTTCCTTTGCAGGTCTTGACCTGATTTTTGCCTTTAGATTTTTAGAGGCTTGTCCAGTAGTCATTGCTGTACAGTTTCCAAACCAAATTTTCCGAGAGGCAGTGTGATCTTGTTACATTTAATACTTACAGGTTTTATGAGCGTCACCAAAAAAAGTTTCTTTGATGATACCGAAGGATTTTGACCACTTATTTCAAACTTTTTGGAATCTCTGGCTCAAGGTTAATTTATTTATACATTCAGTACATTTTAGTCAAACCGCAATGTATTATTTAGGACTATTGCGGCAAGAGATTTCAAACACGGGTAGTCGTCTTGAATATGTCTTAAGTACAAAACTTGGCCTGAGCGTGGCTTGTCAGCAGTTTTTGAATGTTAGTTTCTTTTAGAATTCCTTGGAGTCCATTTACACTATGGACTAAACCACAATGTAAAATAATACACAAGTTTGGTAATCTACGTACAAAAAGGGAGAGAGCTCCATGTATATTTTTTTCTGCTACTTGGGAAAGTAAATTCCAGCAAGGGATCTGGTGCTTCTGTTGGTGGGCTGGTGGTCGCGCTCAGCTGTAAGGGGTTGTGTTAGTGCCACCTGCACCCTTGCCAGATAGTGAAAATCATCAGTCACTTTTGAACAGTGATTTTCTACCTGTTTTATTTGTCGCAAAAGTTGTCAGACTGTGAATTCTTGATGCAATCATTTACAGTTTAAGTTGGGGAACTTAATTTCCTTTTGTATCCTGAACATTCAGTCTTCACGAGAACCTTTTCTCCTAAAGACGCACATAAAAATCAGGTTAAACCCAGTTTTCTTTAGGTTGCACATACTTTTGTTGATGTATATTTACTGCTTGCGTAAGGAAAACTCACTATGAAATACTTTGTAAATAAAGTAGAGAGGACACCTTGTAATATTTTAGCGACACAGAACCTAAGTGCATTAAGCTAAACACCATCAGAAAGCCAAGTCAATTGGAAAACTGATGTAATCTGATTGCATCTGTTGCTAACACTGGAAAATACTGAAAGTATCCCTTGAATGGTTGTTTATTTTCCCACTTTTGACAGTTCAGACCCTTGTTCGTGAGTCACAAGTCGTCAGAGAAGCGAAAGAGAAGCAGATTGTGGAGTTAAAGAAGATGTGTGAGCAAAGCAATGACTCTTTGAACAATGAGTGGGAGAAAAGGGTAATGGATAATACTTGCTCTCTTTAAAAGATTCCTACAGTGTATATCCAGGATAATACACTTTGTCGCTTAAAAAACATATATACAAGGAATATGTTACTTTCAGTGGTATTTTCTTATGCTGATTTTATTTTTTTCTGGAATAATCTTGCAAGACTCCCTTTGCTGGTGCTCGCACACCCACACCCACCCGTACCCCACCCCTCCCAGCTGGTCGCTCTGTTCCCGGGGTTCGTCTGCCCCTCTTGGCAAGTCTCTGGATGTATTAGGAAGTGTTTATTTCTGGTTGACCTGACATGGAATTTTAATCTCTGTAAACCTGCTGCTACCTGCTGCCACGGTGATTGCTTTGAACTATTATTTTTGCATTGAGTCATGAATTCTTCAATGTATTTTTATTTATTGTTAGACTCAAGACGGCAGCAAAGCAGAGAGAAAAGCATGTTTTTTGCAAGACAGCTTCACCTTTGCCCAGATTATTGACAGTATTTATCTTGCTTACCCCTCTCAGGAGGGGGAGGGTCACAAAAAGGGCAAAACCACCTCCCTTCGTAGATGAAGTGTGCTGTTTAATTTAATTTTTTTGCAACCCTGCATCTGGAAGGGATGCTGGTTTTAATTCTTGTCTTGTAAGAGATAAATCATAAATCTTGTCCTTTGTGCTTAAGACCTTGAGGCTTCAGCGTTAGGTGGGTTTTTTTGTTTTGTTTTAGAGAAGCGTTATTTTCAGCCCGAGGTCAGCCCACGTTTTGCAGTTATCTAGCAAGAGCTGTTCCTACAGCTGTAACTGTCATCAATGATGCCAGTGTGCAAGCAAGGCAAATTAAAATGTTAATATTAATTTTAACTTAATGAAATTATAGAAGTGAAATAGGAGCATGTATTTTATGGAAAAAGGTGGATAGTGGGAAGTATGATGGAAATATAGTAAAAGTTAATAGTGCAATATTTTTATAACTTTATATACTACTACGTTTGTGTATTTTTTCCTTTGAATAGATGCAAGTCGTTTTAATAGGTGTTGCTGACAATAATGCAAATATTACTATATTCTGTTGTACAGGAGGTAGAGACATTCCCAGAATTCTTCATTTTAGTTATATCTTATGCACCTGGAGATAAAATATTTATTTATTTATTTTCCCGGGTTATTTTTAAATTTATCTCAAATTCAACAAATCTTCTGAACGCCACAGTACATACATGATACTTACTATTATAACTTATTAGCATTCTAATCTTTTCGATGAAAAATTTTATGTTAAGTTACTGCACACTGTTGAAGTGAGTTTAATAATGGTCCAGATTCACGGACACCTCCATGATTTTGCTAGACTGTGTGTCGGAGAGAAAAATCTATACTTCTGCAAATTAACCTGATTTTAGCAGTGTGTTTAGAATGATGCTTTTATTTTGTATATTGCGGGTTTCTCTGTCAGCCATGAAATGGATTTGTTAGAAACTTGAGAAATACATAATAGCTGTTACACAATCAATATGCCATGCACGTTTTGTATGCTAATTTGACATGGCATTATTCTTTACTATTGTATAGATGGAAAATTTAGTTTTGAGGCCCCTTAACTAGAAAGGGAGGCCACTGGTCTTTAGAATATAAATCAAAGGTTAGTAATGACACAAATAATCCTTTTATTAGACAAGTAGATAGTCAAGCCTCTCCAGCTTCTTACAAACTGAGGCGGATATACTGGCAGTGTAAGTATCTGGAGAGAGTATTAGTGCTTCTCTAATAGAAATTCATTAATTTTGTGCAATGGTCATTGGTGTTCAGTTAAAGATGTAAACAAACAGAATAGCGAGAATGGAAAAGATTTGTATGTTTTTTAGTATTCTGTACAGATAAGTTATGCCCTCTATAGATTTTTAAATGACTTCTTGTGGTTTAACCCCAGCCGTTCGCTCACTCTCCCCAGCTGGGGTTGGGGAGAGAATCAGAAGAGTAAAAGAGAGGAAAACGCTTCTACTTCTGAATTACCACTTTCCAGAGTCATATTTTGTGACTATTGTCTCACTAAATAGGTCACTATTATTATGACCTATTTAGTGAGACAACAATCTAGTTTTGTTATAGAGGACAGAAGCGTGGCCTGTGCTTGTTGTTCTATTTATATACTATAATAATACAATACTTATAAATGCTAGTTTTCTATGCCATTTATTATTTGGTAATATTTTTGTGATGCAGCTTCACAATGCTGTGGCTGAGATGGAGAAGGAGAAGTTTAATATTCGGAAGAAGCACACAGAAGATATGCAGGAACTTCTTGAGGACACCAACGCGCGTCTTGGCAAAATGGAGGAAGATTATTTGGAACAGATAAAGTCAACTGTAAGTTTTTTGTAAATATGTCATGGCAGCAAGTGTCTCTTGCAGTATTCAAATTTCATGCATTTGTACAAAACTGTACATAAATACTGTTGAACTGAGACATGCTTTTGATAGTGCAATGCAGTTGTTCTGTCTTGGGAGAGAGCAGTGTCCTGGCAGCCAGACCAACCAAGGGTTTTTTTCCCCTGGATAAAATTCATTGAAGTTCAGCCCTTCGATGAATATTACACAGGTGTATATTTGTAACAAAGGGCTGCTTCTAGGATTCCTCGCTGGTTTTGATTCAAGTTAGCAGAACTTTTGTCTCTATAGGTTTGTACACTATAGAAGGGGATTTATATAGTACATCTATTTTCATAGATGCACACGACTTCTTACCCACATCCCCTTCAAATGATCAAATGCTTCTGTTAGATTAAAGATCAAATAAAAAGGATTTTTAAAGTAATTATCGTATTATTCCAATTTATTGTATTTCTTTCCTAGAATAATTAGAAACATGTAAGCAGGGGTAATCTGGATTTTGAGCCCACTATACAAATGATGTAAAAAGCAAAAAATTAACAAGTATCCTCAAGAAGGCATCCTGTACTTTTTATCAGGATGAGGTATAAAGAAAACTGAATGAGTGAAAAGACAATGTCAAACAAAATTTATTCCTTTATTAATGAATGTTGAATTTAAAAATTAGCATTCAGATCATGTCATAGGTAACAGTAAATACAGAGAAAAATGGACACAGTCTGTCAGCAAGATTGAATTTAAGAACCATCAAAAGTAGACAGATCTTGCTGAGCAGCTTCTGATTTAATAATTAAACAAGGTAGAGTTCAAGGCAGGGCTTAAGATGAAAGACTAGACTGTCACTGGAAATTAGTTTTCTTTTTTTCTCCCTCTCTTTCTTTCTCTCTCCTGATTTTTGTTATTTTTGTTGGTATTCAGAGTTTTCTTGTTCAGCGTTTCACGTTGTCAAGAATGGCATTGCTGTTAGCGAGTGAAACTGGCTGAACAATTTAACTAATACCATAGAACAAGTATGAACCTCCTTGAGGAGCGGGGGACCAGGGAGGAATTATGATATGTGGTGATATGTCAGGTATGACCCTTTCTTCCCCCCCCCCCCCCCCTTCTTTTTTTGTTGTTCTTTAAAAACAAACAAACAACCAAAACAAGCCAAAAAACCCAAACCAAACAACCCCCCAAAGAAGACCCCATAGTGTGCAGCTGGCTTTGCATTGATGGAAAAGTTTGCTGTGGAGAAGTTTGGGTGAGCGTTCTGTCTGTGTGTGGTTCTCGCGTTACTCCAGGCTCATTTAAGAATTCTGTAGCAGTTGGGGCACTGACTTGAGATGGCAGAAGTTGGAATTTTATTTTACTGTAACAGAGGGTGAAAATACTGTTCCACTTCTCTCATCTTTAGACCTTTGTTAATATAAAAATAACTGTGATACGTACATCCTGGAAGGACAGCTGCATCTTATTTTTTTACTCCAGCCTCCTGAGGAATTCTTCTCTCATTTCCGTGCAAATTAACGTAAATGTAAGGAAGAATGGGAAATAGTAGAGTAGTTGCGTGCTACCTGCCTGGTCTCATTCTGCTAATATTTAAAATTTTTTATATTAGGAGATGAAGTTCTGGGAAAAAGATACAACTGTTGATTGATGTTTATTATTTATTGAAAGGAAATCACTGTAATTCAATCACTGTAAAATGATATGGAGAAGTGGATTAGGGAAAGGTGTACCAGCAGAGACTTGAGGAGTGCACTCTCAGTCCTGTTACGGATTTGCTGTTTTCCCCATGTACACCACTTTCCTTCTCTGTGTGCCTCTGTTTTCCAGTAAGAAAAGGGAGATGATACACTTACTGTACAAGATGATTGGTGAATTATTTAGTTAATATTTGATATTTGATTTGAAACACAACTAGATAGCATTTACACTGTTAATGTAGCATTTGCATTATAACCTTGTTCTTATGTCCTCCAAATCTGTAGCAGATATTACTGTATCTTATGGTTTACATCCTTGGATGTGGTTTTGCCAAAGTGTGCTCATAAAAGGCAGTTGTTTAAAATCTGTAATTCTTTAGCAACCTAAGTGCATTGCTCTTTGGTTTAGTTTAGAAATTTGATACATACATTTTTTTATGTCTGTAAACATATGATGGTCTTAAGGTACTCAGAAGAATATTTTTAGCATGAAAGAGCTACAGATTTCACTGGATTCTCTACAGTTTAATGTGTTTTCTACCTGATTTTTATAGCTGCTTATCACCATAATGATCAGTAAAATCTTTTTATATTTTTTTATATATATATATTTTTTTTTTTTT
>VYZM01004702.1:148910-162022 GCA_013398915.1 Dromas ardeola | reverse complement strand
TTTCCCTCAAATACTCTTTCCATGCAGGTTGTACGAATTGCTAGTGATAAGATAGTTTTTGGTTGAGGGAAGGTCTAAAAATGCTTTACATGCATTATCATCCATTACAGTTTTCCATAGAAATATCTGTTGTCTCTCTTGTTTTAAAATACTTGTAATTTAGAGATCAATTGCACGTATTGTTTTGCTTAGGGGAGAGGACATGTTACTTTGAGGGGGGAAGTAGACATCCATATTTCGAAGATTTATTTATTTTTTTTATATGCAACATAGAATTTACTGTCATGACGTATGACAGCTTTGCTATTGTAACTGTTGTGTCTCTGGACTGCCAGAGTGTCTTGTTGCTCTAGGCTACTGAATAACAACAGGGGTATACCCTAATTTATTCTGGTGTTTTCTCAACAATGACCCGTTCTTTTAGAACCAGACTGTCAAAAAACTGGAGGCTCGTGTCCAGCAGTTGACTGTTGAGGCTGAAAATAGTAATTTACAGCGTCAAAAGCTATCTCAAGAAAAGACTGATGCAGAACAACGTTACCAGGCGGTATGCGCTGAACTTCAGGAAGTGAAAGCAAGGTAATTAAATACTGGTTGCTGTTTTTAACGTTGAAGAACATGGGATTTCTAAAAGCAAACATTATTCATTCTATTTCAAGAACTCAGTGAACGGTAATCAGCATTAGAAAATTGTCACAAAAATGTATTAATTGATGTAAAACTCATTTTTGGAATTGACCCAAACGACCATACTAAGGAGTATGTTACCTTTCCATTATTTATAAGCATTTCATTCTGTTACAATGAGCACATGGTACAGGCAGACTTGCATACTCTGCAGAATTGATACTGAGTGGGTAAGATGCCAAAATATGAAAACAATTTCCATATTCTGTTTGCTGACTACTTGTAGGCACAGCTTACTTCAGAAAGACAAGGACCATATTATACAGGAATACGAGGAGAACATCCAGCAACTACAAAGTAAATTTGATGTTGATGTAAACTTTATAAAACAGGAACATGCTCTCTCTGCAGCAAAGGTATGCTTCCACATATAATAAGCATTAAAATGTTGTTTATTTTTTAAGTGGTCTCCTCAATATAAATATAATGCTTATGAATAAATCCAAGGAACTGTTCAGTTCCCTAAGTTATTAATGTGCAGAAGTTTTATAAAAATTGTGACTTAATTTTTCATCTCCAAATTTGACTGAAAAATCATCTGAAGTTGGCTGATAATTCTGGTGTGTACGTGTACATACAGGTGGTATTTCCATAGCTGATTCAGGTAAGACACAATTAATATGCTGATTTTGTTTGGGCTTCTGTAAAAATTCCAGATACCAGAGGACCTCAGCACACTTAAAGACTTAATGTTTTCATAAGACCTCCTCAATGAGGGAAAATATTTTTTCCAGAAATAAACTGTCTTGCAGGACTCTTAATGTGGAACATCATGTTAAATATTTATGCGTTTAAGAAATAATTTTTAAATTCTGCAAGCTTACATTCCACCCAAAATGTAATAATTCTGGTTTGTGTCTGTAAAAACATCTATCAGGTTGATATCTACCAATATAAATAATTGTAGAAAGGGCTCATGTTTTAAATACCATCTACTAATCCTTAGAGCCATAGGACAAATGGGGTCTTTTTCATTTATTTTCTGGAATTCTAGGAGCTTTGATGATACTTCACTCAATTTACAAGGTATTTTTCTTTCCTTCAATTGTTAGTGCCAAGGTTGTTTTTCTATGACTAGTTATTTTTCTGTGGTTTTGTTTATATTTCTAAGTTCAGCAGATGGACAGAAGTGATGTATCTGGAGTTGTAAACTCATACAGGTTTGGTTTCCCCCCCCCGCGCCCCCAAGTTGGTAGTTTTCTCTGAATTCCAGGCACCTTTGGGAAATAAATTTAAAAACGCAAAAGATGTATCTGTAGAGCTAATGAGGAATGAAGCACAAAAATTCCTTTTTCTGTTAAATCCCTACAGGCATCTGATGCGATTGAAGAATTGCAGCATAGTGTGTCTCTATTAAAACAACAGTTACAGGATTTAGAACATCAAAGACAGCAAGAGCTGAGGGTGAGCCCTGTGTTTCTTACTCAAGAATGACCAGCCCTTTTTGCTTTTCCAGTGATTTGAATGTTTAGAGCCGTACTAAAATGCACTTATATGTAACATGCATCTTTGCATGTATTTTATTCATAGAAATATATCAAGTGTCGCCTTATGCTTAAAGGTTGACTTAAAAAGTATGACTAAGAGAAATCACTTTATGGCTAAAAACAGAGTTCACAGGAACTTTTTGACAGCTTATTTTAATTCACTTGTTAAAACAGTACAATTGTGTATCAATGGATTATAGAGAAAGATGTCAAAGAATTACGAATAACATTTGTTTCCTAAACTGTGAACATTTCATAAGTAAATTTCAAAATTGTTTGTATTTTTGTTCCTATTTAACAGTTCAGTTCAATATTCTGTCTTCCCATAGATATTTAAATTTAATCCTTCTATCTCAGGGTAATAAGTTCCACATCCATATCATGTATCAATCCTGTTTGTGTTTTGGCATCTACTTGTCCTCCTATGTCTTTCATTTCACAGTTGATGTAGTACAGAATGGCATTTTAATAGCTCAGGAGAACAAGTTGCTGTTTCTCTTTAGAAAACATGAATCGTGACTTTTGAGATGGTTTTGTTATGGGTGGATATTTTGGCTGTTGATTGAATTTTTTTTTGTATGTCAAAAAATTTTTTAACGATAATATAAAGTGGATTTTTAATTTTTAGGGTCTGTTCTATAAAATAGTAAATGTGTGTGTGTTTAATGACTGCTTTGAAATGAAAGAAAAATGTGATTTGTTTATTTAGAACACACATCTCTTCCTTCGCAGGATCAAGAATACAAGCTTCAACAGGACAAACTTCACTTGGAGCGTGTATATGAAAAACAGGTAATGTTTTCAGGAAAATATAACATCTTGCGCACGTTTCCAATTTTGTGCTGTACAGAGGTTAACGGTTTAAATTCTGAAATCCCCAAATAAGTGAATTTTGGAATTCAAGCATTTCTCATGGATTGGAAAAATAATTGGATAACTTCAAGGAAGATTTTAAGTACAGCTGTTAAAGTACAGAGATATCACCTCTGATTCTAAGTACCTGTTGCCAAATGAATGGAGGCTGGGAGAGCGTTACCAAAGAAGTGCCACTGTAAGCCTGTCCTGTTTCCATGCGCTTCTTTTGTTGGCATCTGATGTAAACTGCTGTTAGAGAAAAGCTAATGAACTAAATTGAACTTAGCCTGACCTGTTGTCAGTGCTCATACGTTCTTCCATACTTCTTTTTCCCCAACGTATCTTTATTCCATACTTCTCCGTGATTTGAATGTGTTCTCTAGATATTGTCAACATACATTGTTTTTACATCAGAAGCTTAAATTAAAAAATGTAATTTTCATCAAAACCACTTCATCTTAAAGCACTTTGCAATTGCTGTCTACTCTTTTAGACTTTAAACATCAATAGGTTTCAAATTAAACTTCCATTTTAGTGACATTATATGTTCAACTCACGCAGTGTTTAGTAAGAGGGTGCATTCAATACCTATTTAATTGAAAGGATGTGTTATTCAACTATGTCATTTCCAAATGTGTCAAATTTATAACATAAAATAATGAATTGTGTTCATAGCTACTTGTCTCTTGGTAATAGCATTTGCAGCATGAATCGTAGTGGGTTTTTGGTTCGAGTTAGTGCCTTCTACTGCCTTGAAGTCAAATACTTTTTCATTCCAAGATATGTTTTGGTGTAATCCTAGCCTACATTTGTCGTCTTAGACAAGCCTTGGTTTTTATGAATGTCAGTCTCAAGCAAAGCCTAGGATTGGAATAATATTGCAGGTCAAAATAAAAATATATTGTCATAATTTGCATATCTTCTAGCTATTGAAGTATAGTGGACATTGGTTTATTGCAATACATCACTTCCTCTGCAGATAAGTACAGACTAAATGTTGCTGGTAATGTTTGCAGGCACCAAATCCAAATGCCATCAAAAGTCTCACATCCACACTATCGAACTTTACGATTCTGGGCAGTGAGGTGGATGCATCCATAATACCTTTCTGCAGCAGTGCCTGGCCTGGGTGAATCTTGAATGAGGTTTGAGGATCATTTGGGAGAAAGTTCCTTAGTGCGGGCTGAGAGCGTGTCAGCAGTCCCTCCGCACCAGTAAGCGCAGACACTGAAGTTGTAACTCTATCAGTAAACAAGAAAGTAGACCTTTTTTTTTTTTTAATAGATAACTTTACATCAGTTTGCCTGTTCATAAATTTTGGTGCCACTGTGTTTTTGAAATCAAATCTTTGAGAAGGGAGGAGAAAAATACAGGTAAACAATCTATGGATATAAATCCATAAAATAGTATAGATTGGCTCATAAAATACCAAAACAAGCTTGCCTTCAGGTAAAGGAATCATGAATTCTCTGGTGCAATCTGTTCACTTAAGAACCTACCCATTATCTAATAATCTTTATTAGTCTACAGTGGCTATTGCCTGCTAGGATATTTAAACATCAAACAAATAATAGGTAGTAACCCTAAATGTCACTGTTTAATTAAATGTGCTTATCTGCTGAATCAGGAACCAGTTAGGCTAAATGGTTTTACAAGCAAAGGAAACACCTGGTTTTATAAATAATCTGCTGCTTGTTTTCCAAACATTCAGCTAAGCATAAGAACAGTGACAAATTATTCCTGAGAGCCATTCTTGAGCCGGCTGCTAAATATATATAACTTTACCAGGTTTGACAATACCTTCTTTACTCTCTGAGAGACAACCCATCGGTTTGGAGACTCTTTCAAACCAACTAAGTGTTCGGACTTCCATGTGGTGAACACCTCCATGGAACTGCTTACAGTAGAGAATCTCTAAATTTGCTTTTTCATTGGACTATATTCTTATGCTTCTGACTATACACTTATTAAAACATATTTTTCTTTATTGTAGTGACTTAATAGCGTGTAACATTGCAAGTGATTGTAGGTGAATAAAGGATTTCCCGTGTTCCCCATCCAGCAAGGAAGCGCGTGGTTAGTAGGTCACATTGACACATAGTTACTTGAACAATCCTAAAAGCAAAACGAACTCTTGCACTTAATCTGCTTTCGGCAAAAAATATTAGGAAAGCCCATGGTTTGGACCACGCCTGGGAGGTTGCCAAATTCTGAAGCTGGTTTCCTCTCTTGATCCAGAAGTACCAGAGAAAATAATTTTTCAATAAAAAAGTCTATTCCTGGTTAGCGAATTTACGAAGTGGGAGTGTTCTGGGTTCAGCTGGGGTAGTGTTACTTTTCTTCCTAGTATCTGCTGTGTTTTGGATTTAGTATGAGAAGAATGTTGATAACACATATTGTTTAGTTGTTGCTATTATTATTTTTCTCTTCTGTTACTCTTCTAGTAAACTATCTCAACCTATGTGTTATTTATGTGGTTTTTTTTCCCCCCCTCCTTTTCTCCCTCTTCTCCCTGCCTTTCTGGGGGGCAGGGGAGGAGTCAGTGAGCAGCTGCGTGGTTCGAGTCGCTGGCTGGGGTTAAACCACGACGGGGAGTCAGGTTTTGGTCAATGTTTTTTGCGAATGTATTGCTTTACAGGGACAGAAGCAATTTCTCGGATGGATAGGATATGTTCCTTGTGAGGTCTTGAAAGTTGGCATTTTCATTCTGCACTGGTTAAATGCTAATAGGAATTAAAATAGTATTTCAAATTTAAATTGTAACTAAAATGCACTGGGAAAAATACAAATATTTAGAGGAGAATTAAAGGGCCTCAGAGTTTTTTGTAATTCTGAATATCGTTAGGATATTTACATAAGAGGTCTATTTATCTCACTTCTGTATACAAGTGTGTCTTGTATGTGTGGATAGATATTGGCTGGTCTAATGGCAGTTGCATAGAGAAGAATTATTTGGAAATGCAGAGTTTGCCTGGGGAGATGGAAGGGAAGAGGGATAAGCAGCGTGGCCGGGCAGAGGAAATGGAGAGGTGTGGGACCCCATAATGTTGGACAGTAGCGATCCTCTGCTGTGTGCTGAGGCCACGTTTAGTGGTGCGGAAGACTTTTATACCGCAAGATTAGTCAAAGTGAACACATACACTAATGCTGACCTAGGTAAGAGGTGATGAGGAAAAGACAGGGAGATGACGGGGGCAGCTTTTTGCTGTTGTGCGAGGATGCAGAGGCTTTCGGGTCGCGCTAGGATTGATTTCTTGCCACATCCGTAGGAGTGACAGATGACTCATTCTTCTGGATTCACTCTGTATTCTAAGCAGCACGTGCTCACAGTTTACGATGGAGTAATAATTATCAGCTATCATTTTAGAGGTGTCTGTGTGCTTTTTGTGGGTTTGTTAGTTACATGCTTATACGAGAGTGCCATAGCCTCGTGTTGCCAAATGGCATTTTTAATGTCTGGATGCAAAATGGAAAAAACAAAGTTTCATATAATGATTCAGCCACTCTGGTTTGATTTCACTGGGTCAGGACTTCATTAGTAGTAAACCACTTTTCCTCAAAGTTTTACTTTTCTTAGGAGTAATCTACCCGCAGCTAGTTAGTGTTTGAGTATGTATTATTCTAAAGTGAGGTTATTTACTGTCATTATGTTTGGTATTTTTATTGTTGTAAGAATTGATAAAAAGTAGTTCACTTCGTGCGTTCACAAATTGGTAAGTAGGAACTCTGCACCGTAGAGAATACGTGTCATTATTTTAGGCAGTTTTCTGTATACTTTCCTGTATTTATCTAAAGAAAATCTAGGTCCTGTTTATGTAATTAGTGATATTTCTTTATTCTCACTTTGAGAAGAAAAATAGCTCTATTGGCTCTATTCTCATACTTCATCTCGCTGTTAATCCTTATTCTTGCATTTTATGTAATTTTAGAAATATATAGATGGTTCTCTACATCAGTGCAAAAGGAATATGCAAAATAAATAGTTTTTATAATTTAAAATAACTTTTTTTTAATCAGACTTTGTTTTGGCTAAAATTATGGTATTCTTTTCCTTCAAATGATAGATTCATGGCATCCGGAATGATCTTGATAAAGAAAGAGAGGATGCTCTAAAGAAAATTCGCAAAATGGAAGAGACTTTGAAGTAAGTGAATATGGAATAATTGCTGAGCCGTCCCCAATGCTTTAGTCCAATTTATTAAATAAACTTATGCTTTGTCTCATCTAACTACCTTCCTATAATTTGTCTGAGTTATCTTCCTGTTGTAAAGCTGCATCTTCGGGGTTCTAGTCATCCATAAAAATTGAAAAAGTAGAGCAAGAACCAAGCCACCCAAACTTGTTGATTTTCAAGTGGTAGGAATAAAACAGAATTGAAGTTACTGATGTCAGCTGGTCTTGCCCTGCCAAATAAATGAGACCGGCTTCAATGTAGGGTAGATCCATAGTAGGCAAATAATCCAAACGGAAGACTAATTGCTTTGGACTATTTTAGAGGGAGAGCTAAATTTGAAAGATTTATTTAAATTATATTTTAACTTTATTTACTATATGGTGTTTGTGATTTTTTTTTTTTAATTTTGTTTTAGTATCCACAAATTACAACTTTAATGTGGCTTTTTTCTCTTTGATACCACACTTTTTTGTGTGAACGGTTCTTTTTCACATGTAGCTAAGGCTCGGAGAAATGGTCTGCAGCAAACAGAAGACGCTTTTCATTAGCTAACTTGGAACAGCTTTTTTGCTGACCTTGTACATTAAAAACCTAATCAGGATGCAACAAGTTTGATGTTTTCTGAGCAGAGGAGTGGTTTACATAGAGCAGATGCACATATGACAAGATTGCATCTTGTTGTGCTGCTCCCATTTATTGTTATGTAAAATATTATTTCCATATGTTTATCCAGTTTAAATTCAAAGTTATGGAAATAATTTCTAGGGAAAGCAGATTATTCTGAAACAAACCAGAAGTTATTTGCTAAAACTATTCAGTTAAATATTACAATGTATCTTATCAAGGCTGATAGAGGCATTGTGTAGATACTTTTATTCAATAAAAGTCATAGGGCTGAAGGCGGTAGGTATTCCTTTATTTCTGTAATCTCTTAGTTATTTGGCATCAATAGAGACTATCTTAAATCACTTCAGACATTAAAAACTCTAGCTTTTAATCTTTAAATTCTTTACACTGACTATTATTTATAATTTTAGGGAGATTGAATGTTTATCAACTAAACGTAATCTTTTAACGTCTGATTCGTTGATAACGTAGTTGCATTCGTTATCTTCCATGTCTTTCAAATAACATGTTGGTTTGCACTTACTTACGTTAATAAAATAAGTCTGACTTTTTCCAGTCCACTGGCTGCTCAGGATTTATTCCCCATGTGGGTGCTCTGGGTGCAGAGCAGACGTGGTGGTGCTCCCTTCAGGCAGGCGTTCGTAAGGCGGGTTAGTGTGCTGCGGGTTAGTGTGCTGCAGGTTTTGAGCTTGCCTTTTAGTTAACGGCACTGTGCTGAGAAGCTCTGTAGGTGGCTGAGGAGGTCCTCCTTTATTTCAGGTATTCCCTTGCTGTAATTAAGCTCAGGTCTAATGTTTGGGTTGGAGTAAGGATTTGAAAGGCAAAAGTTTCAGGAGCCCAGGTGACTGATCTTCAGGGCCCACAGATGAAGATGGTGTTGGCAGAGGCCAGTCCATACCTTTGGCCAAAGCAGCGGGTGGGTCATCCTCTGGGACCCAAGAGCCCTGGAGACTGCACGACAGGGTAAAAGTGTGTCTGGGCTATTTCCCCTGCAGCAAGTCGTTGATCCCTGTTACTGGCTTTCAAAGTGTCTCGCATCTTGCACCTGTACCTTTCTGATGAGGGATGTGTTGGTGCACGTGGCTGTTAAGAGCAAACTCACATGCCCAAAATAGAGGAACTGCTAATCCTGCAAGGCTGACTTTCTGGAAACCAAGCCATTAATTTAGTACCAATGTTTCTGGACAATAGTAAGATTTTTACATATATGTGTTTATATACGGTATGTGCCTCAGTCATACATAACAAGCAATAATATTTTTGTGTCAGACATGGATGGCTTCCTTATGGCTTTTTATTGTTCCATTGCTGCAAAAATTAGTTCTTTTAACAATCTCTTGCTATTAGCTTGAATCCACAAGATGTTTTATGTGAAAATGCCTTATTTTGCTGTATTTCTTTGACTATTTGCGGAATCGAATTAAGTAATTACAAGCTAAGGCAGACACAGTAAACCTTTAGAAAACAACCTTATCTTCCTTTAGATGGGTGAAAACATAGTTCGCCATCTCCAATAGAAACGATGCCTTGTGGAATTGCAGCTCAGAACCCAGTAGGTGCATCCGTGATTTCTCATAAACTACTTTGATCCGAATGCACTTTGATTCTGAAATGGCCACAGGATTATATTGCGAGTAGCTAGTCAGCTGCAAATGCATAGAAAGGGAAGTGGCAGGCATTTTAGTGGGCTTTATTGTTACTGTTCTTTTTCCAGTGCTGTGGCAGCAAACAGTGCTGTTGCAACTATCCACATAGTTGCATAATGAAAGTGAGTCGAGACATTGTGTTGAATAGTAAAATCCACATTTCTAAAAGTATCTTTCACTTCAAATAAATAGTGTTGCCAGAGTTTTAATACTGAATTCCGGTACACATAGTTTATTTAGGGTGTTGGTTTTTTTCTTCTGAAGTTTATAGTAGAAATATCTGTCAAAACCAAACCTTTTGCAAAGGAATTGCTCTAATACTCACGACTGCTGGTGGTGACTTGTAGATATAAATTTTATATTTAGTTTAGCAATGCATGTCATAGGCATTGCCTAATAGCAAAAGTGACTATAGGAATTCCTCCAAGGATTTTTCTAGAATGTCATTTAAACTGCATTTATGTAATCACAGAGTATTCTTAAAAAGCTTCTGTGTAATTACTTGAGGGGAAAGGTTGTTTCTCTAATCCCTTTAGTTTGTTTGCATAAAATGTGTCATGAGAATGGGTTACAAATAGGCTAAATCTCTGTGGTTCTTATCTCTTCCATTATAAGTAGAGGAATAAGAAATAAAGAGGTATAGTTATATTACAATTTGTCACATTACAGACTGAGTTGAATACAACAGAAAAAAAATTAAGAAAAAAGTCAGTATCCATCTGTTGCTGAAGAAATCAGATGGAAGAGAAAGAAAAGGTCTCGCTGACTTTATATTATGCTGTTATCCAGAATAGCCCTCAACACGATCTGGGAAATTTGGACACTTATTTATTAATTTATATTTTTTTTCCCTCTGGTAATATTTTAATATCTGATTCCTTCATAATTTTAATTTACTAGGCTGTAGGGAAATATTTCCAATTTTATTGAAGAACTGAAATGTAGAAGCTTAGAGACTTGTGGCAATTTAGGGAACTGGAAACGGGCGTGGCCTTGATGTGGTTTAAAACTGAGGCTTGGACATCTATGTTATAGGTTCTTTGACTGTTTTAACTCTTATTCCTATTTCAGTGATCATCTTTGAAGCAGCTTTACTTATCTGCTCTGCACTTGAGTAGTGTTCCCAACAGTGGAATTGCAGGTGGAGGATTTATGCCCTTTTCTAAAGATCTAACAAATCTTCCACAATAAATAATTGTTTTTTAAAAAAAAAAGAAAAAAGAAAAAAAAAAGTGTTTTCATTATGATAGACATGATCAGGTTAGACTGTAGTGTTTATCACTTCCAGGTAATTTTATCAAGTTTAAAATGTTTAAGTATTGAAGCTCCCTTCAGTTTAGGCCCGCTTTGCACATTCTCTGGCTATGAAGCAGCAGTTTTTAGTAAATATCTATCTTAATTACTAAACAAAAGTTGCATCTACCTTGTTTTCCAAAGAAGATACCAACATTTTGAGCTGTTAATGCTTTATTCAGTTTGAAGGGTCAATCGCAAATATTAAATTATGTTTCTTTTCAACAGACAGTGTGCTAAATAGTGACCTCTGTTGGTATTAGACCCCAAAATAAAGACAAACAACTCTAGCCCTCTGACTGTAGAATTGTTTGAAGACACATTGAAGGTTTCATTTTCTTAAAAAGAATAGCTTTCCTTTTCTGCTCTTTCCTTTTGTTCCAAAATATCATTGTAAACTACAGACAACAGTCTTCCTAGTCATTGTGAACATTTCAGAAATAATGATAGTAGTAATTTCATGAAACGCCAGTGAGAATGCATGTTCAATAAGGGCTTTGGAGGTACATACTGCGTTCACAATTTAAATATTCAGCATTTAATGTTGGTATGGGAGTCAAGGCAATGATCCAAAAGACATCCCGTGAAAGCAGCACAGTCCTGCGCCAGGCACTATTTGCAGTCAGCAGAAGTGTGGATACTTTAAGGCTGGCCTCATTTATTTGCTAATAAACAGAGAAATTTAGAACAGTGTTGCTTAAGATGAGAGGTAAAAAAAATCTCTTTTATGATCCAAAGAAAGCGCAGAACAGCCGTGTGCATTATTAGTGTTTATATACTCCATCCGTGTACGAGGTGTAACTGCCAGCTTGACCTACATCAAGGAGGATATCGGGTGTACAGGCAGACACACTTGTTTTGCAGCATTTAGTTTGAAGTCTATTTATATGTTATTAGTAATAACATATACAAAAACTAGAGATGAAACAGTAAAGAAGGTAGGATTTCATTGTATAAGTAAATAGTTATAGTTACAGTTTTTTGAAGTGTGAATACAGCATATATTTAGGCCACCTCGGTTTTAATGTGGTTTGGTTTTTGCTGCTTCCATTCTGGAGTCCATAATAGCTTTATGACTGCACAGACATACAGAGTTTGTCCGTCTTGAGATGGAGTTTTTGGACTAAGTTGTAAACATATATGTGTTTATCATCTGTCACCTGCATGGAAGTGCAGGCCACCTTGCTGCTGCTGATTTCTCAGGGTAATGGTTGAGATGGTTTTCACTTCATGAAAATAATTATGGGATCTGATTTAATGCTTTTTGGGTTGCGTGTCTCATATGCAAATTAATATTTCATTATGCTACTGAAATGTTGCTTTCCTGAGTTCTTATTTGTCTATTCTGTAGTGTGATTGAAGGAAACAATATTTTAAAGGTTGTGTTAGGAGAAATGAACTGTTACCTCTACAGGTGCAGACGTTGGAATTGAACATTGAAGCGTCAGGGAATGCCTGCACACAATCTACAGTTAAATGCTTCATAACAGTCTTCCTCTCAATCTTTGCCTTTTTTTTTTTTTTTTTAAACCTGCCTACAGAGCCAAATCTCAGCACTTTGCAAGTGGTGATGATACAGAGCAAATGTTTAGCAGCTGGTTTATTGAAAGTCACTTAATAAAATTGTTTGTTTACATAAGAAACTAGCAACACCTCTTTTCTCCATTGCTTCTCTACCCCTCATCTGAACTTGTGTAAAACTTCTGGGGAAGAAAGAGGGGCTACACTTTCCAGAAACCAGCAAAGCTGCTCCTATCTATTAGCAGATTTGGATTTTTACAACAGTTTCTAAAACACGCATACAGTTTTCACAGTATTTTGTGATTTGGTTTAGACCAAAATCTTTCAAAGTCTCTCCAACAAAAGCCATGGTGTGAAGGTGGTGCATGTAGATTTTCAGTAAAATACAGAAATAAAAGTAATTTACCTTTCTTTTCCTATATATACTTGTATCCGTGCACATATTTTCTCTGGGAATCGTTGACATGAGAATCAAGGAAAAGAAGTTGGTTTCTTTGTGGGATGGTGCTGTGGAGTGTCCTCACTGTAGCCGGAGAAAGGCTTGCGTCCTTGCTTTTCGTGATCCCCCCTATGGTAGCTGTGTCAGTCCTTTGTACCCCAGCGTGCTGATGCTGGGATCTACTGTTTCTAGGAACTTGTCGAGCGTGGTTCAGTGATACTAATATATATTTTAAATTTCAGTTCTTCTGTAGAGTATAGTTATTACTACTACAAGGTTTTGTCTCATAGAAAGTGTCTGATAAAAATGCATTTGCAGTTGTATTTACTAAAACAAGTTGGAAAAATGCTGTTTCAGGAAGGAAATAACATTTTTTTTTTTTT
>VYZM01004702.1:124350-148891 GCA_013398915.1 Dromas ardeola | reverse complement strand
GGAAATATTTTTTTTTTTTTTTTTTTTTTTACCAGTTACTCTTTTTCAATTCTTAATCATTTCTTTATTCAAAGGGCTTCTACTTGTCATCTCCTAGTGTGGTTTGCCAGTCATTTGGTTATTTCTTTCTGAATCATTTGTTCCCTACCTGACGTTGTCATGAGGTGTATGGAGCAACGGAGCTGGACCTCGTCTCGTGCTTGTCCTGAGGTTTGAAACTTAGTGCTGCTACTTGTAAAGCCTTAGGAGAGTGGCTTTTATATTGCACTTACTCAAAAGCAGAAGCTAGTGTCAGTACGTTTTGCAAGAAGAAATCTCATTATAGTTGTTCTGTGACTTCAGCCTGAATTCCTGACAAAAGGGATGCCTGGATTGCAGCTATGCAGAGCCTCACTGTGTTCCCATCCCCTCTCGGGTTTATTCCCACAGGGTTTTGGTCTGGTTTAGACTCTGGTGCAGTGGAATGATGTGAGTTTACGTGATGCTGTTATCATGCTGCCCTGAGCGTTTTATTCTGTGTTTTGTTCTGAGACTCCTTGTTCCCTTCTGCCTGGTGTTTCTACAGTTCACCTCTCTTGGTGGAATGGAGACAAGACAAAAATGGGAACGGGCAAAATGGTCCCATGCAGAATTTCTGTTCTGCTTTTTCCTACAGCTATGGCTGGGTAATGACTCATTTTTCATTTTATAGTTTTCTTCAATGTACAAAGAGAAGATTTCTTTGGTCTGAAAGGCTCTTTTTGCTTTGTTCCAAATACATAAAAATGTATCAAATTTTAGCACCAGAAGTTTTATGTAAGGGTCTTTTAGTCTTTGAGATTAGTAATCTCCTGCAAAATCCCATTGTGTTTGTATAATTTTTCTTTTCTCTGTATTATCATGAAAGAGGCAATGTAAAAGAAATGAGGGTATGTAAATCTGAGAGAAATAAATGGTATACATAATGCTTCTGAGCTAATAAAGAGGGAAACGGATGAAGGCAAGGATAAGTAAAAACATAAAGATAGATGGCGGAAGGAGGTAGAATAAATAGCAGAGAATAGAATTCCATCTTGTTTTGCAGGTTACAGTCGCGTAATTTTGCATTTGCTGTTACGTTGGACCCCAACGTTTTAAAAAAAGTTAAATCTGGACTTTCAAAATATACTGAAATCATATTTTTAGAAACCTGTGAGTTACAGTGGATTTTGAGAACTTAATGATACTGAACCCTTTAGGAACTTTATTTTCGAACAGCTGCTTCTTCAGAATACTAGTGTATGGATTGTATTGTATGGCTGTCCTGTGGTGGTGGATGTCATAAATGCTGTTGCACACAGAAAAATACAACTGCGTGATAATCATCAATATGATGATAAATAAATAAATGGAGCAATAGCTTTAACCACAAGTTGAATTTTCTTTTTTTTCCTTTCCTGTTCCTCTGAGTTGGATCCAGATTCTGAATAATCGCTTGTTGTTGTTAATATTTTTAGGATAATTGCCTAAGTGTAGCTGTTTTGCTGTAGTTAATTCCATTTTTCCTTGAAAATGAAGTATTCATGTGTGGAGGAATTCTTGTAGGAATGGAATAGCTGTTACTATTTAAAGCCGGAAATAATTAAAGAAATATGAGAAGGCATTGTCTTTAATTCCAAATGTTGCAATAAAGAACATTGTTAAGAGTTTATACTCGTGTTCATCATTCTCTTTTATTAAAATGTTCAGTGTTGTCTTATTGCAACAGTTGCAATATGATGAAAAAAGCAAACTTAGATTTAAAAGCAGTGGTAATGTTAAGTGGCTGAAGAGTTTGGATATAATTTTACTCTTTAAAACAGGGCTGTGTGTTTTTTGGTGTTTTCTTGGGGTTTTTTTCCTCCTCTAAGAATCAGTGGAAAAACAGCCAGCTGTTCTCCACTTGGTGCTCTGTTTGAGCATCTGAAACCTTTTAGAGCAAAACCAGTCAAAGTTTCCAGCGTATTGTAAACATTCCTTTAGCCCTAGTGAACATGCTGACATAACCCTCACTCTAGGGGGCACAATGTAAAGTATGAACAGAGGACAAAAAAATGTGGTAGCTTTATTTAATAGTCTCACTTAAAAGAAAAAATAAAGTGTTCTATTAACTATTTACAACCTTTCATTTTCTTTCACCAGTTTCTCTGGAGACCTACTGGCAATAATGAAATATGTATTTAAAGAAAAGCTACAGCTGTACAAAAAAAGTAACAGTTGATTTTTTTTTTTTTTTAACCCTTGTCTATGGGACTGTTATGTCCCTCGAGATGGTTATAGAGATATCACATGACATCTTTTTAATGAAATCAACTATGAAGATGCTTCAATAGAATGTATAGCTGTATGAGATGAAAAGTATTGCCTTCTGAGATGAACAGCATCAGTGGACTGTGCTATAACGTTTAGGTTAGCAGCTGTAAATTGCTATTCTAATAATTAATGCAGTTAAGGGTTATAGATTTTTGACCTCACTAAATGAACGTACAAATAGTTAACACAAATGTCAGAATTGTTCCCTTATTGTTCTGAATGGCTTCTGTTTCACATTAGTGTATCTTTTAGATTCAGTGCAGTATATTTCAAGACTATGTAGTGCCCAAAATGTTGATGAAATGAGAAGAGCCTCCAGTTGGATAAAGAAAGTCTTAGAGATGATTGAATTCAATTACTGATTTTTAATAAGCATGAAATGCTTCAGACTGTCACCTTTTTTGGATCAGTTAAAAACTATCTACAAAAATAGTCCAAGGAATGGCTTTGTTCCTTTTGTCGTTGTTGCTAGATGGTTATGATTGCTAGACTTCAATTACACTTGGTAATATTAAGTTTACTTTTTACATACTTTGTACAACTTTCCTCCAGCTTCACCAACAACACAACCAACCTTCAGTGAAGAATTAAAGTTAATATTTCAAACGGTATTTTTACTGGAAAAAAACCAACAAAACAATGTGAAAATCCATGTCCACCATACCAGCCTCTTAGAAAGCAGAAATTGGTGAGCTGAGTAGATACTCCTCGTTCCTCAGTATTGAGTTACTATATTGTCCATTACAACATGGATATTATTATTCTGAATCCTAAACTATAATAGTACGATTGTTTTGTAAAAATAGTTACCTTAAATATGTGGAATGACAGGATGAATACTCTATCCTTGTACCTCCTTGTATAGGCAAATGGTACGCTTTTTGGATTCTTTACTTGCTTATTCAAAACTGGTATTTGGTGGTGTAGCCATGATTCTCTGATTGGTGGGAAATAACGTATTTTATTAAAGGCTTTTTGACTCAGCACCTCTTTGAAATAATAAACCTGGTATGCTTTGAGCTGAAGTAATTAGTCAGATGTTTCATTTAGAATTCTGTATTGGAAAAATTTGAGACAGTCTTAGTACTGTTATTTCATCCTCATAGTCTTTGATTTGCCAACCACTGCTGGCTCCGTCACTCATAACACATCTTGGGCTGTTCTTTGTTAGTGTTAAGTGATTCTTCTTGCCTGGCTCTCCTGCGCTCGGTCATCTCTCCCATAGTTTGTCCTTCAGATGGTTTATTTTGTTTGCCCTCCAGCTTTCTGTGCCACAGCACTGTTCTCTGATCCCTGTGTTTTCCTTCTTTGCACCTCTTCTCTGGGTATCTCACGAATCTATTTGCTATCTCTGCTGCTGACTTGCTGGTCCACCTTTTAATTACAGTCTTGTCTCCTTTCATCTAAGCCATTATCTACACCTGTCTCTCTAATTCTCCCCTACATGTTCTCCTTGGTGAGGTTTAGCTGTCATCTCAGCGTGTAAAAGCCCTGACTATTAATCTCTGTTCTAATCCTCCTCTCTTGATAACCGAGCCTCTGTGGCCTTTCATATATGTGGTGTATCTAAATCTTGTAGACAGTTTCTGCAGCGTTGGGCAAAATTATAACATTTTCCTTTCCAGCCACATTTAGAACGCTTGCCCAGCCTTTTAACCCACGTCTCATTCATCATTTCGCAGTTGCTGTTTTTATTCTGTTTGCATAGCACCTAGCACAACAGTACCCTGTCATTATTATAATGAGAAATAGTTATAATAATTATTAGTGTGTTTAATCAATGTCTAGTTAATTTGTGAGCCATTAATTTTGAATGTAATGCATTATTCTTTTTAGTTCACAGAAGTGTGATATACACACGTGTAATATTATTTACTCTTAATTCATTAACGGCTTTAAGCAGTGGTTTAGTTTGTTAATGTTATCTCATGAGTTATTTAAAACATAAGTATATAGTTTAAAATAGTAATTGTACTGTAAATATCATTCATTGTTACAGCTTACTGGAAGGAATGCAGACCAGCTTTTTGATGCTAACATCTCAAATTATGCAAACTGTAAACAATTTATAAGTGGATTCGGGCTTTTTCTCATAAAGACAAGCTCATCTTATACTTAAAATCAGGGAACGAAAGATAAAATTGTTCTCTACTTTATGTTTCTGGCTTTATTTCTTTGAAATGATGAAACAAGTGAGAATGCTTTCTAACAACTTCGAAATATTAAAGTGCCCAGGGACAGGATAGGGATGATGTTTTGAAGGCAATAAATATTTCAGCTTCACATTTCAGTCTTTCTTCTTTGTTCCTTTGATCTGGCTTTGGTTTAGTTATCATTCCGCTTGAATGACTTCACACTGTCTTTCTTACACTCCACACCAAAAAGAAGTGTTCTGCACATATTCCATATGTTTGGGTGCTCGCAGTGTAGGAGAGCCCTCGTCGTTCCTCGTTGTTTGCTGGCAATAACTGCCTCTACGGTGAGGTACTCCAGCCATAGCTACGATGGGCGCATTTACACCTAATATGTAGTTTACACAGAAAGCTGTCACTTAACTGTCACTGTTTGTTAAAAGGAGAAGAGCAGGAGATGTTTTTTGTGTATTTCCGAGAATTGTTATTACTACTGAAGCTTTTTTCTGTAACAATAAACTAAACCAGTATCCCCTTCTTTCTACAAATACACGGTACTTCAGGCCTTCATACATTATTTATGTAGTTGAAATAGTCTGCATTCTACAAATTAAATTAGAGGGGCTGCTGTGTGGAGTGGTTTTTAATGGTTATCGCACCCAGCTAAGAAATGGTGCCATGGATCTTGCTTTTGGCTGTAAATGAATGAACTGCTGCATTGATGTGGAGCCCTGCCAGCGTCAGGGCACCTCCGTGGGAGAGTCCCTGAGACCAGGAGCAGGATCCTGGGGTCCCTTGTATAAGATCCTGTCCAGGGGAGGATATGTGTCCCTGCACCGGACAAGTGCTCCTGTCTGTAGCTTACACACAAAGGACACTAAGTTGAATTTCCTCAGTTTTTCTTTTGCATGGACAGATCATACATATTTTGATGACAGTTGTGTTTTTAGCCACTCTATGCTGTGCATTGTGTTGTATAGCGAGTTGTCTTCTCCTTTGGGAACATGTCTTTATATAGGTTTTTTGTAAATCTAAATGGACTATATAAATGGTGGTAATGGATTTTGATTCAACACAGATTGGTAAAAGAGTCAAATTTTTATTTCTTGTGTCAACGGATAAAAATAACGTGTTTAGAAACAAACCCAGCAATACCCTTCTTCAGCTGCCTTCCAGCAAGTGAATAGTTTGCAGTTTGGTGGGTGGTGAAGCAATTTTCCCTCAGAAGTATTAATATTTAGGGAGGAGAGGAAGGAATGGGCAAAGACTTGTGCAAGTACAGCAATTCTAAATACATAGGGTCAGTGCAGATATGTAATGTGGGATCATCGAGGTAATTAGCAGGAGGAGAGCCTGGCTGTTCTGAGCAGGTCACTGTTGGAAGATCTTGGCTTCATCTGTGGGACCCAAGGCTCGGCCCTTACTCTGCTTTCCCAGGCCTCAGCCTTACAGACCAAGATTCTTTTTTTCTACAGGCATAAACCCAAAGTCATACAACCTGTGATAGACTTAGACAAGAGGTGAAGCCTCTCCCTCTTGTGGAGTCCATCAGAATCTAAGTTTCAGAAGCTTATTCTGTGGCAAAGTGCATCCTTACAATAGAAGTTCCTTGCGCTGCTACAGTCGAGAAACAATGGTCTGTTTGGGCATGAGTGAGTTTTCACTGCTGCCGACAGGATTTGTAAACCTAGCAAAGAATTTGCATATTCATGAATTAAAGCCTTGTATAATTTTTATAAGACAACATCATGATTTTCACAGTCTAGTTGTTATTCTGTCCTGAGAAGCTCTCTAAACTACACTTGTGTGGGCAGGCTTGCTAATGGGATGTGAAACTCGCTGTCCCCAGAAGTTGTCCACATGTAGCTTGTGGAGGTCCACAGTTTGTACATGTGTGTGCTTACGTGCAGTCTGAAATGTTTTAATTTGTTGAAGAGGCTGTGACCGAGACAGGTGCATCTCCTCTTCCCGTTTGCTGTTGGTCAGCCCTTGCTTTCATACAGGGAATGGGGAGAACCCTGCGGTGACACAGCTGGTTCCTTCCACGTTTGCTGGGACACCTTGAGTTCGTTTAACCTCTCGTGCACATCCCTGGCTTGCCCTGTGTTTCATTTACTTGACTTGCAATGCTGTAATGTCTTAACTGTGTTTAGTTTTTACCTCTTGGAAGACATTTTACGAAGCAAGGAAAATATCTATGATTAAGCATGAAGAGGAAGTATGTAAGTTGTTTATATTTTCCATTTATCAGTACACTTCAGAGTGCTGCTTTCTGAAATTGCAGTTCTGGACTTCATAGTCAACTTTCACTGAGATGGTTTGTGCTGTATAAGATTGCTAATTCTGTTGCCATATCCTTTATACACTGAAACAAGAGGAATTTGCTGCTTTTTAAATTGGGGCCAAAGAGTAAATTCACCCTGTTTTTATATTCAAGCCGGCTCAGCTTTAGGGGATTGAAGTGATGTAATTGTATTGTATTCGGCCCCACAACTAGTCCAACTGAAAAAAAATAATCTTCAAAGTGAATATTTTAGTGCTTCATGTAAGGCACATTGCTCAGTGTCTTGGGAGAAAAAAAAAGTAAAGCTTTTCTTATATTTGTGAACTGTGGTCCATTGTTGCACGTGTTTTCTAAGCTTCTGTACAAATCTGAACTGCACAAGAAGTAGAGAGCGCTAGCTCCCAAATCCTTAAAAAAAAAAAAAAAGAAGTTTTATTCCTGGTTATAATGAGATGTTGCATCTATTCATGGGATTAGGTCCTTCAAAGAAAGGAAGGTGCATAAAACCAGACTTCTGCAAGTTTACATCTTAATATTTCAAAATAAAAATATATTCCTCAGGAAGATGATGTGTAAATGTGGAAGCTCGCTAACAGCACAAGGACTGGCATCTTGTCCTTTTGCGTTTAAATTTGTTGCATTTCCATCTGACTGGGCCAAAAGTGTTGTTCCGATGTCTCTTGACACTTCTCAGTATGTATATGTTTGAATAAGCTTTGGGTTTGTTTCTAGCTTGGATTGGAAGTATTAGATGTATTCTGCAGGGAGGGAGATTTGTGACCCAGTGCCCATAACTGAATTGAGGAACTTTGGGAGGAAAACTTGAGTTTTTTCCCCTTCTCAGTGTTTCCTGCTTGTGCTCTGCTGGTGAACCGTGCTGCTGCCGGCTCCCCGCTTCTGCTGCAGGGCCTTGAGCCCTGTGTAGGTCTTGGAAGATACTTCAGCTTCTTACATGTTCTTTCCCGTGAACTGCTGTTAGATTTTGTTGTGGGAGAGGGGAACAACATGCTCACCATAATTCAGTATCAAAAAGCCATTAACTGAACAATTTCTGTGTTCAGCAGCTCCCTAGTACGTGGGTTTCGAGGGGTTGATTGCGCCAAATGCCTTTGCAGCTAGAGCCGATGCATAACTCACTCATCAGACACTTATATCATTTTCAACTCTGGAGGCATCATTGGTGTGCCCGTTCTGAGAAATGTCCGGGGATTTTTGTACTTGCAATTTTGACCTTTTGGATCCTCTGTAGTAGAACTTTAAATCCTAAATGGTCTTTTTGTGAGTTGAATTCAGATGGGGAAAAAAAATGTTGATTTTGGTGGTGTTTTCTTTTTTGCTGTGTAATTTTTATTGTCTCATAAATAAATGGAGAATGTGGTAACTTAGATTGATATACAGATATGCTTCCCCTGAAAGGAGTTTAGAAAATGGAATTGCTGTGGCAGCAGAAATAAAGCATATCTGTGTAGGAGTGATGGATGCTCTCTAGCAAATTTAAAGAAAACTTGCACACTCTTCCATAAGCACAAAACCAAAAAGCCTAAACAATTATCAGCAAAAATGTGATACAGGATTTTGTTCTGTTTTGCTCCTGTTTCTGCTGGCTAAGAAAAGTATTTCCCCTTTTCTGTAAGGAAAATAGCAGTTTCCTTATGTCTCAGTTATTCCATCAGCTGTAAGTGAGGTAGCAAAATCAAATTTTTTTTTAAATATGCATGATGAAAAAACTGGAAAAGGTAAACAGTTACATACTTACTCAGGGCTTGTGGCATTTCTTTGATCTCTTTGCTAATAGAATTACCCTGCTGTCCTACACGGCAAACGGACACTTTGTGACGATGTAGGATTATGTTCTTTGTCCCATTGTCAAAGTCTGGTATGAAAACCACAGAAGAGGATGTGAATACTGTAACTTTGGGCTTGGCAGCTTCCTGACCTTTAGAAAAGGCTTGCTCAGTGCTGTAATAGCTGGTTCAGTGCTGGCAAGGTGACAGACTAGATGAATTAGTTGGTCTTTTCCGTCTCTTATGTGTCAGATTCTTTGTTTTATATGGAAATAATTTCTGTCAAAATGGGGAATTTATCATGAGGTACTTCCTCCGCCTGTAAAATGAAAATGTCAACCACAGGTCTGTTTGAATGTGTCTTCTGTTACAAACCACTGGTGCAGCCAGCTTTGTCCAATGATGCCACCATTGTGTTCCCCTGTGTTTTAACACAAAATCGGGCAACTCGGCTGACCTGCCGTAATAGAAACGTGTAATAGAAAGTTAACAACGCTGCCTGAGTGTCTTCTGTGTGAGGCATCGCATCAAGATTTCTCAACTATTTGCAAGTGATCAGAATTTTTGTCTGTGATGTGTCAGTATGGTGGGCCTGTCTATTTTTTAGGTGTGTATATGTATACATGTACACACACATAGATGTGCATCTGTGTACAGAAAATGTTGTACATGCATGACTATTGATATACTCTGATGTTTTGAGAAACCCAAACCGATTTTTATCTATGTATCGACATCAATATGTCAGATAGTATAGGCTGTTACTATAGAGTATCTTTGCATAAAGATTTAACATCTGTTATTACTTTAAAGGCTGAATAGATATTACAGCATTAAGGGTTTCTAATAGATCAAGAAGGTACCATATGTCACGCATTACCCTGCTTTGCATTTTGAGACGTGTCACGCAGTGAATGATCCTGCATCTTGTCTCAGCAAAGATGGCACCGGGATAATTTTTCTTGTTTGTTTTTTAATGGGAGAAGAGGAATTAATTTAAATATTGGGGGGGGGGAGGGAGGGGCAGTATACTTTGAAAGGTGAGATTAAAAGAAGGGGGTTATACAGCGGGTAGTAAACCATTCAAGTCGATGCAGACTTTGAAGATGGAGGTATTGTCATAAGCTATGAACGCTGTGTTTAGGTGTGCGAAATTCAATAAGAGGAAGCGCAAATAACTCCAGCCTTCTATTCCCTTCTTCAAAGTATCGCTAAGGGAAGTTTGGCAGAAGCCGGGACAGGAAATTGAAATCTGAATACTATTTTAAACTGATAGGGTTAAAGGCCTCTCTTTTACACTAGCACACTTGTTCTTTTATTTGATACTTGAACTCTGAAAATTTTCTGTGACTTTCTAGGGAGAAGGAGGAGCAGCTGACTCGGGTGACAGAGGTACAGAGGCTGCAGGCCCAGCAGGCAGATGCTGCCCTGGAGGAGTTTAAGCGGCAGGTGGAGCTGAACTCAGAAAAAGTCTATGCTGAAATGAAACAGCAGGTGAGAAGGTCACAATGCCAGCCTTTCTGAAACTCTGTCTCAGTAGGATAGCATATTCTGATCTTATAATGCCAGAAACATGCTTCACTTGAGAGTGCTACATCAAAATCTTTCACAATGTAGTGTCTTTGCTAGCAAGTCAAAAAGGGATGTTAGCAGTTGTTTCATCTTTCTAACAAAGCCAGAATTGTCATTGTTATAAAGATATCTGCGGTTATGATACTGATTAGGGATTTTTCAGGAGTGAGAGTATAAAGTGTTAGTTTATACACCCCTATGGAACAACGTTTGTAATTTTCCACTTAAATGCGTGTCTCTTCCTACCCTTTTCGGAACAACTCTGTCTTCTGTTAATGAGGTCTTGTAATCAGTTTGAGCCTAAACAGGGGCAGAGCCATTGTGGCTGCTGGCAGTCATGTGCAGACGACAGAAAAATCCAGCTTTCTGTCCCTGAAAATTAGTAGTGGGAATTTATGTGAAAATATTTTATTCTCTTAAATTCCTTATGGAGCAAGCGATAGCTAAACCGTTGTCCCTGAGATTTTACAAATGCAGCGTGATGAGTGAAACAAGGAACGAGCGACTGGTGATCAAAAAGAAGGGGCGAGAAGGGAGTATTTCCTTAACCTGCTCATGTGGTCAAAATCTCTCTACATATTTCAAGCTTGTAATTCTACTTGACCATAGGCTCGGTTTTCCAGCCTCACCTATCATAACCAAACCTCGCTGCTGACAGGAGGATGCTGCAATCTGATACTGTAATGGATTTCTAAGCATGCTGGTTTATAATCTAACACATTCTCTTTTTGTTGTTCTCGTGAAGTTTTTTTCTGAAGATCTTCGACAAAAGTGAGAAATTAAGTAAGGCACTGCTGATATTTTTAAGACTCGTGCAGACAGCAAATAATAGAACTTAGAAATTAAAAAAGCAAGAACAAACTTATAAAGACAAGATTTGTTCTGCAAACTAGACCCGTGAGGGCAATACGACAAGTCCTACAATTTTAATATGACATTTTCTGTGCCATGAGACTCTCCTCCAACTTCTTCATGAAAACTTAAAATAATACCTTATTTCTGCTCCAAAATGGATATAGTCTAATTCTAGAAAGACTAATAATTGTTTCGTTAACTTTAAAAAAATCATCAAACAAAACCAATCCAAAAAATGTGCAAAAGAATTTGGAAAACTTACAAAGTCAATTGTCATTTAAAAATGACTACAAGTTTCTTCCAGAATATTGCTGTGTTCTGGGAAATTTTGAAAATAAATCTTGCTATACTCCAAGAATCAGCCATGGGGTTATTCTGTCCCTACTTGCATGCTAAACTCTAGAAGTAGTAAATGATACTGTACGATTGTGCAGTACTGTTCTACAGGAACCAAGGCTCAAGGAAATACATCAAAGAAACACTATTGAAGCTGTCTTCGTAGCTTTGTCCTTTCTCATTCTTCTGCACGCACGTACTCTTAAGATAAATCACCCATTAGATTGTAACAGATTGGAAAATTCTATTTTTTGTGGTTAGGTGGAATGTATTACTTATAAAGCAAAGACCGTAGTAGCTATAGCAACGCTGTACTTTTAACTACACTAGAAATACGGGGCTTCTAAAACCATTTTTTGGTGTGTGGTAAAGTTAATTAGGGAGACAAGTAGAATGCGGTCTGGCATTTTCAATTCTTGTAATCAATATTTGATTCATTGGTTTGGTTCTGTGATATTTTTCTGCCATCTGCTTCCTATTTTGTCAAACTTGTGGTTACTAAGGCTCGTCTCATGCCCATTGATGGCTGAGTGGTACATTTTTTAACTGTAAGATCTGCAGTTTTTCTAATAGTAACTAGCAAAAAGAGAAACAATACATAGACTACGTCATGGTACTTTAGGTCTAGTGTTTCCTGGCTTTGGCAAACAATGATCAAGAGTCCTCATTGCACTTGTCGGAAATATATGAATGTGACCTAAGGAGTGAAGTACAAAAGCTAGTAGAGTTAAAGCATCTTTGCATATGTTTTTACTATTTCACTTTTTACAATGTTTTCATTCTCTTAAAAATAAAAATCCCTTAATAAAGTAACAATATTCTTTATTTTCCTGTTTTTAGTTGAGCTGAGTAAAATATGGCTATGAACATGCAACTTGAGTAAATTTGGAGGCAGAAGAAATTATTCATAAAATATTCACTGAAGCCCCTTTTCTCAATAGCAGATGGTAGCAGTGAGGTTCAAGAAATACTGGAAGGATAACTTCTTCCTTTGTATTCTATTTTTCCACTTTGTATCTGGCCAACAATTCCTACTCTTATATCTTCCTCTCTCGCTGCAGTACTTTCCAATAAAATGCTTTTCTGAGAACTGCCTTTTCCCTGGCTTAGAAGCGATGTCCAGGTCAATTGGCAAAGACATCTGTTGAAGACGGAGCGTTCCCTCGGGCCAAACAGGATTTTGGCTCGTGGTTCAGGAATTCATGCGTTTCTTCTTTCGGTGCAGCAGATGGACCGGTGGCAGCGCTGGTCCTTCTGACAGCTACACCCCTTTCTGTCTTTTTTTAGGGGAGACAGTTTATTCGCTGCTTGTGTTGGGACCTAGATCTAGCAGTAGCTGATGAGTATGCACTGCAGCATGGTACCCTGTATGTATATTCCCCTGGAAACATGCCTGATGTACAGCTAACAGTTGTGCTTTTGATACAAAAGCCTTTGTTAATTGGGTTATGAAATTGCTTCCTTGATGCTGTGTGCTGGAATCTGTGGGACTCATTATTCATAAGCGATGACTATCTTCAGAGAACTTTACTTGCAGCCAAATAATTCTCTTTTAAGTTATTTTACTGATTTAACGTAAACTTGCCTTAAATGTGTAGTTTGTGCACTGACTCACACATGATTTCCCTTGAATTTCCACAGGCAATATATTTTGAAGTGAAATATATTTGAGTCTTAAGTATGTCTAGAAAAAATATTCACTTAATTTTGATGGGATGTTCACCACTGTCAAATGAAAAACTGAGCCAGTACTTTGTAATTGGGGAGTGGTGTGGTGTAGGTGATCACCATATCCTTAAGTAACTAATAATCCGGTATTCACTGAACATTAATTTTCACTCCATACAAATAGTACTATTATCATTCTCAGCAAGTTATCTTTGTGTCTTTGATGGTTTGCAAACAACTGTAGAAACGTCAGGACGTTTCAAGCTATGCCTTTTTTAAAAAAAAAAAAAATTAAATATTCCCTTTCTTTTACCGTGTAGATGGAAAAGGTTGAAGCAGATCTAAGCAGATCAAAATTGCTCCGGGAAAAGCAATCCAAAGAATTCTCCTGGCAATTGGAAGAGCTTCAGCAAAGATATGAGCAACAGGTCAGTGGGTTTGCTCCGCGGGGTGGAGGGGAGGAGGGACACCTTTTCGTGCAGATGTAGGTCAGTTCCTGTGGCAGGCTTAGTCCTGCTCTTGCCCTGCATTGCTGTTCTTTGTGTAAAGACAAAATTTATAGGTATGCAGAGTTTATGCGATGGGGGATGGAGGGAGAAGAGCCTACATAGAAAATATTTTTGTTTCCTCTTTGCAGTCCTTTGTACCTCTGACTCTTTCAAATTGTTTCCCAGGCTTACAGGTGGCAACACCTATTTTCCATAATGGCCAGATGAAATTATTTAATGTGTTATCTGTTTTTCTTCTTGTCAAGAAACAGCGTTTTACTCTTTTTTTGTCATTTTTAACATGGGGAGTGTTCATATGAATGCTTGTTTTGGCCCACTGATAGTGATTTTCATTACTGTAATGTAATTTCAGGGTTGGGAAATGTTCAGGAAACATTTGGGTGGAGACAAGACAGTTCAGTTCAGTAGTGTTGCGAAGCATAAGGGGAAAAAACAGAACTAGAAGCAGACAAATTATTGCATGATATAGAATTGGGAGCTACGCAGCTGAAACAGCCCATCAAACACTTGTGTAAGGTGGTACTTTGTCATGAAACTGAAGTGGTGTGTTTGGGGACACCTGTTAAAGGATGGAAAAAAAAAATAATTCAGCAATGAGACAGCTAGTCCATAAGCTTCAAGTTCTCTCTTATCAGTGTTTCTGCATGGATCTAAGTTTACATTTCCACCAGGGAAATATGGTTTCATTTCCGTTTATCTTCTGTGCTGCTAAGAGGGTGAAATATTCCAGTTGGCCTGTGGTACGAGACCTGCTGTGGTCCGTCTGGAAGGGGCTCTTTCTCTAATTAAGGTGCGGGATCACTTTGGTAGGTGTTGAGAGAGACCTTCGCCAGTGCTTGGGAGGAACAATAGTGTGTTTGGTGCGTGGCTCACCGCTTAGATTTGAATCGAAGAGAGTTTGTTGGTGCGGATCAAAGTATTTTCCTTATTCTCACTCAGAATTGTCAACATGACTAATTGGGTTGTCACCTGACAGAGGGTGAGAAACTGTCCCATGTAATAGATACATCTCCACAGGCGTTTTGTTTTACTGGGTGGTATTATTTATGATCCTTCTATTTAAGGATTCAGGATTAGTCCCAATTGCAGAGATATTGGGGGTGTTTGTTTCATGGATTTTGTCTTGCAGATGACCTCATTTGCTAAGAGAACAGTAAGAATTCTACCTCTCTGTCGTGATTTAGTATAATCTCTGGAATAAAGGCCAGAAATCACAAATGCAGTCACTACTATGTAATCGTGGCAACAGATTTTCTTCAAACTATTTATTCTTGTGAAAGCCATTGCAGTAATTTCTTGCATTAAAGGTGAGGAAGTTTGACGTGTCAATCAAAGGACGTACTGACGTGCTGGGGATAGTTGCGTGTCCGCCTTAAGGTGAATTTTTTTATGGAATCTCATATTCACATCATTTTAGTGACATGGTTGGTTCACTTTTTTCTTTACAGTTCTCATAACTTGTGGGGCATCTTTAAAGTCCTAAGTAAGCATTTATTCAAAGATTTTTTTTTTTTTTTTTTTCCCCAGATTTAGGAACATGATCTATAGAGATATGTACTAATCTGCAGTTCATCAGATGTGATGACAATCTTGTTCCTACCTACAGATGGTAATTTTTTTACTTTCAGTCTACATGACAAGAGCTACTGAGCCATAGATACAATCTTCTGCCAAATAATCTGCTGGTTTTGCGCACTAAAGGAAAATGATAACACCTAGTAGTGTCTTAGTTTCTTGTTAATTTATTTTCTTGTATCATTATGTCTATTATATTCCGATCTTCTGGACACTGGATCAAAAAACCCCATAAAACAAGAAATGGAAAGGGATACTTAAAGTTTTTTTGGTGACTCTTTTTCCATTGGTATTCTGTATCAACGTTGATATTGTGGTAAACATCAGTGAAAGCATTTTCCACTAAGAGGAGATGTTGACTGCGTCGCTTTTATTTAGGATAACTACTTTTTGCTGTAAGAAAGAACAGCTAGGCTTTATGAAACATCACTGAAACCCAAGGAAAGGGTTTCAGCACTAAAGAGCTGAACAATGAGAGCCTCAGAAGAATTTTCAGAGGAATCCTGTTTATGCCCTTTTTTGAAATTTATTTCTCTTCGTACTTCATTTGGAATGTTCTTTGAGAGCTTGTGAACACGAAAAATATGTGACCCTTCCTGCAGATTGCAATGGGTTATCATTAGAAACGACGTCTTTTTTTGTATTGTCGTTTCTGCAGTACAAAGCTCCTTCAGCCCAGCCACAGAGTGGTATGAGCTCAGTTCTTCCACTCTTAAAATTTCCTTTCAGGAGTTCCAACTTCTGTTTCTCTGTATTACTCTCTATTTATGCTTCTGAACTTATAAACCGTTTTTAAAGCAGACTTTTCCTTGCCTTCTTTTACTGCATATTTCTTTGGTGGTTACTTGAAGACTGATTTAAACTGTTTAAATTGAGCAGTAAATTAAAACTAGCGGTGCGTTTCAGCAGGGCTCTAGCAGACTTCCAGTCGGGAAACAGACACCCAACCAAAAAACCGGATATTTTAGCTAACAGAGAAATATAGCAATGGCTTTGTGATGTTCTGCCTCAAGTGTCTGAATCTAATTGTCAAATGGAATTTATATACAAAGGGAAGGAAAATAGACCTTCAGATATATTTTGAATAGGTTGGCATGGTGAGTGGCAGAAATACTGGCCAATTCAGTTGCCCGTAAATTTAATCAAGTTGGTAATGAAGAACCAAATTAACTTTTGTGTTACCCAGTTCTCCAACCTGAGAAACATCTCGGAAGTGTAGGAACCTTGGAGCTGTGCTTTTACCTCTCTGCTTTATATGAATAGTTGCCTCTGCTTCGCAGGACTCTCCTTGAATATTGATTTCAGAGATGACTGGTGTGAACATGGGCTCTTTGTTGTGGGGCTGAAAGGTTGCTCTGCCTACAGATTAGACATACTGATACATTCTATATTGATATTTATCTGATATTTATCTCAATAAATAACCTGATATATATAATTTTTTTTTTCAATTTTCCTTGAAAAAGCGTTAGGAAAAAAACACACAGAACCATGGCCATTAATATTTTGTTAGCTTTTCAAATGCATTTGAGTCCATTAATAAAGCAAAGAAGAACTTTTGGATCTTGCAGTAGTTGGTTTCAGCTGTCACGTGTCACTCCTGGTTCCAGCTTCATCTGATTCAGTGCCACTTTCTTTTGAAGTATCCACTGAGAACACTCTTAGGGAGAAACTGGTGTCTTTTTTTTCTTTAAATATACTTTAGCTCAACTTTGTTCTACTTGCAGCTGTTAGATTTGAAAGTATATTTTGAAGAAAAAAATAACTCCAGCAGCACCACAGTTCCTATCTGCTGGGAGCAGCTGCTTTCGGCACTTCAAAGTCAGTGGACACCACAGCGAAGGCCTCAGCCTTTCCTGCCTTTGAAATGGTTGCAGTATCTATAGTTGGGCTTTATGGCACTGTCAGCACAGGAAAAAAGGTTGTTTGGTTTTTTGCACCCCCTCCCTTTTTCTCTTTTTTTTTTTTTTTTTTTTTTTTTTTTTTTTTTTTTTTTTTTTTTTGTTTTTTTTTGTTCCTACTTTCTAATTACATCCTCAGTTTAGCGCAAAATACCTGGGAAGTGTTTCTGCTGAAATAATTTTGCACAAGCCCAAATGTTTGAAAGAGCACGTGCCCAAAAGTTTTCAGTAATGGATTTTAGGTAGGCAAATTTGACAGAAAAGTTAATGACTTTGCTTTTTTCCCCCCACATCCATGTCAGTTGGGTGCTCCCAGAGAGCACGTCTGTCGGGGCGAGCTGTGGTACCGCAGCAGAGTGCTCCTGGTGGAACAGGGCTTCACGCAGGGGTGTTCCGCAGCAGGGTCAAATATGGGCTCACCTTTGTTTCAAGCAGATTTTCATAAATTGTCATGAATGGAACACTTCCAGTGAACTTTTGGAGATCTTAGTGTTTAAATGGCATCAGCTTGTCCATAAAGAAGAAAGACAACAATAATCACTGTGATCACTGTTACATCCATTTTTGCTATAAATAGCTGCTGAAGTGCTATGACTGAGTGAGCATGAACAAATTGAGATGCAAGATTAATAAGAGAGCCAAAGTCTATGAAATTTCATTTTCCGAGCAGGGACAATGCACTATGGAAAAGTTGATGAATTGTTGTGGTAGCAGGATGGTGTTACTTGCTGAGTTATGGACAAGTTCTGAGATCAGATGCCAACCTGAGTGTATAAATAAGCCCTTTTTTTTTTTTTTTTTGGTTTGTCTTTTCTTTAACTGTGTTTATTCAATTTTAAAATACTAATTATTCATGCTTCCATAGCAAAGTGGAAAGCTATTACGGGATAGCTGGAGAATCTCCCCATATCTCAGGAAACCCTTTCTTGCGACATTTATTGTTGGGTCCTGACTTCTGTAAAACTTGTGAAGGAATAATTAGAGTTGTCGTCTTGTCCTGTTTAGCCAAATAGGAAAGAAACAGGACACCTTCAGAAATATTTTACTGGGTACTTAACAAAATCTCTTTGAAATCATGTTAAAGATGAGAGAAATAGGCTACACTTTTAAGTTGGGAGCAAGACAAAGGTGCAGTTGAGCTTAAATATGCCTTTTGTATTAAAGAAAGAGAGGTAAAGAAGTGAAGAATCAGCTGGTTAAAAGTGAAAAAAGCATGGCTGTAATCTTACCTGCCAGCAGGAAGGACAAGTATCCAAGGTAGTGTTGGGAAATCGTTCTTGTTTTAACAGTATGCTGGAGCAGAGGAAGATATTATTAAGAAGAGAAGAATAATATTCTTTAGATCTTTCTGTATGTCTTCTCTTTTCTAACTTCCTAGTGAGGTTAATTTAAAGAAAAGCGTGAGGTTCTCTCAGGTAAAATACAAATTTTACACAACCATTGTTTTTATACATAAGTGTATATATTTAAAACCAAACATCTTATTCAGTGCTAGCAACACCATTTAATATTAAGGTTTCAAGCACAATCTCATGCTCAGTTGCTTAAAAATATTCTACAGTGTTATTCAGATTAACATTTAATGGTTGGGCACCTCCCCTGCTGATTTTTAGCTGTTTAGCGTTGTGCCAGGAGGTTTCACCAGTGGTTGGACGATCAAGGCTGAGATGGTGCTGGGGTTTTTGCTTAAAACTGTAGCAATAATCCCTGGAAATGCTGGAGATAGGGTATTTTTGACCTGGGTGTGTTTTTATCTGAAGGTTGGGTATTTTTGACCTGGGTGTGTTTCTGTATTTTTCGCCTGAAGATCTGTTATTCTCTGTTACTCTGTGTATGAGAGAGTGGTGTAAAGGCTGTGACCTCGTGAGAGAGAGGGGAAAATACAGCGTAGGTAAGGAACAGAGCAAAAAGTGGGGATTAAGCATTAAGCCAAGAAACTGCCGTGACTTGGGGATGCGACTTGGAAAGGAAGCTCCTCAAGGAAAATAGATCCTGTCCATAAAAAGAATTTGTGGGTGGCTGTGAAAAGCCAGCACGGTGGAGCCTAGAGCTATTTAGGCTGAAGAAATGTCACTTAGTCCTGTGGATTGGGAGCACTGGAGAGGCAAGTCCTGCAGAAGGGGTCTGTTGGAGGGGTGGTGTGGGCTGAAGGGTCTGTTGAGCGTGAGCTGGCTCTTCAGGAGCCACCGTTCCTCATTAGCTCCTTCTTCAGCCGTGGCCACGCTGCCTTTCTAAGGTAGGAAGCGAGGAGGATGAAATGCTTCTTCTGCATTGGATGTGTTGAGTTTACAGTCCTATTGTGTTTATTTGGCATATTACTTTTAGCTCAATTCATCTTCCAGCTGGTGGTCTTGTCTTCAGAACTGCTACAAACATCATCAGTCTTATCAGAAGACATGGTCACCATGTGTGCACCTTACGCTGTGCTTCCAGTGCCGTGCTCACGCCTTCGGAGGCGTTCAGATGGACACACTAATAGAGATAACAAGCTTAACACTCCGCTGGCTTTGTCGCTGCACCTTTTCTCCATGAAGAGTTCCTGCCACTGCACTTACACCCTCACTTTTCTTCTGACCTCGTTCTTCCTGTTCTGTTTCTTCCAACTTCTTTTTGACCGATCTGTTACCCACTCAAGTGAAGAAAACATTTGCAAAGATGTGCTTGAAATACGGTGTTCCTCAGACAGACTAATGTTCCAGGCATTTCTTAGCTGTACTTTAAACAGTCCGGTTATATTCAGAGATTCACGATCCGTTTTTAGTATGCTGGTTTAGTTGTAAGGACACAGTCTTTGTAAAAAGCTTTGTTCCTCTCTCCTTTGTCTGTAGTCTAAGATAATTGAAATACAGTCTGTTCTTGCATGGAGGCCAAATGAGCACATTAGCAGAGACTCTAAATTTTTCATGTCATCAGCAACAAGCTGCATAAATTCCATTTAATAAATTAATCTAGGATGCATAAATGTTTCCTTTGAACCATCCTAACACACAGATGAATGCCATTTGCACAAAATATCTGAGGAGTAATTTCTTCAATCAGCAACATCAACTTTTCACTTTATGATGTAGCTAAAACTCACAAATGGGAAAAGGATACGAATTTAACCTCCAAGTAAAGAGTGGGTGAAAATTCTTCGCGCTGTACCATTGCTGTTTACAGACTTGTTAACCAGACAGATGGGTATTTACACTGTCTCCTTCAGGCATCTAACTTGCGTGTGATTCCGATTAAAAGCCTGAGCTCCCTGTATAGTCAACAGAATCAACTCTGGGGGGAAGAGGGAGAGGGAGACGATTCTTGGAAAGTAAATTGGTGCCTGCGGTAAAGAGCAAGTCAGGCTGCGAACGCCTGTGGAGTCGCTTCTCGGTGTTCAAAGAAGGTCCTTGGATAAACTCTGAATCCCTAAGCAAAGCCTACGTACAGTAAATTCTGTACCAGAGCCTGCTACAAACAGGCATTTGCAGTGACTCCAGGTCTAGTAGTTTGAAAGAAGTATTTCTGTTTGCAGAAATAATGGCTTTACTGGGACGGGGGGGTGGGATCTCCTGGTGTTCGTCAGGTGGTAAATGATGGAATCCCAGGGATGGAACTGCATTTCCAATAGGTTGGTGACTTACTAACAAATTTACTCGTGGTAGGAGGATTAGGAAGACAGGAGGATTGAGGTGAGATTTGTGCTGCCCATACTTTAAAAATATTAAAATTCTGTAAGGCCTCTGTAAGTAAAAATTTACAGATCAGTATATAATTTTATACACATAGTGAGACCGCTCAGGTGTGGTGTTGTACCAGGGAGGGTAAGTCAAACTGCAGCTTGGCCGATAGCCCAGCTTGTGTCTCTCGGAGAATTTCTTGCAATTCTTAGTTTGCAGTTGAAATACAGTTATTAGTGGTTGATTATAAGGTGAAGTATAACAGGAAACACTGTCACGCCAATTAAATTATTGCAGCCTGCAATGAAATAGAAAGTAAAATGCATTCGCTATGCATGTACATTACCCTGTATGTATTTGCTACTTCAGTGGTAATATATGGTTCTGCACTGATGTATTTTTCACTGCCCTCGGCTCATTACAGCCTTTATATCTTGGGAGTACTTTGTCTTCCAAATTATAGCAAAATCTCACAAAAAGGTGTTCTTTTAAAATCCATTTAATTTATCTGCTGCAAAGTAGTTCTGGTATGCTCCCTTGCCTTGCAGTGGAGATTCCTTTTTTCCACCCAAAGTTATGCTAAGCCAGAGCCCAGCATGATTAATACTCGATCCTCCAGCCTCTTATATCAGATTACTTTTAGAAGCAGTGTATTTGTGGAGATGGGTAATCCCCATATCCTCGTGAAACACACACGTTTATTTATAGGCTTAGGAGACGGAAACCGCTAGATTTTACCAGAGCTGTTACTTGGGGATAGATCACGTGCTGTGCTGGGCAGGGGTTGGGGCTGGTTTTTGAGCAGAGTAACGATAATGAAGACACTGATTTACAAACACCCTTAAATGCTTATAAGATAGAATTGCTGAAAAATAGACGTGCTACATGCATGCTGTACGAGTGAGTTCAGTTCTTTGCCATGAGGTGTGTAACTTATTGGTGGCTTCTCCAGCCCTCAGAAGTTCAGTCATGCCAAAATAGCGCTAATAAAATCATCCTGCCGTGCAAAACTTTTTTTTATATAGGTGTTACTTACAATATTTCTGGAATTGTGGACATAAATTTACATGAATTTTCATACTTTGGTGTCAAATATTTATTGTAGCAGTTACATTTTTCAAAGAGGTAGTGAGCTAAGTAATTTCCTTTCCCTCCTTTGGGGACTATAAAAAGAATTTCAAAGGCATGCTTGTTCTTGAGAACAAGTCGAAATTGTTCTAAAATTGAAAAGCCTAAACTTAGTGTGTGATGCAAAAGCGAAAACTGGATAGTAGAAGGTCTTGTCTATATTAGGGACTTTAAAAAGGTATTTGCTGACATTGGCTTCTGAAAATATCTTCTGCAATCAGCCGGCTATTTGCTGTAGATCTTTGTTCTTCAGATGTACAAACAGCGCTAACAGCAGTGCGGTTTCACTTTAGGTCTCTATTATATTGCCTCTCGTTTTAGCATGTGGTTCTAAAGCACCTCCAGGTTTGGGGGCAGTGGTTGGAAGGCCGTCCTTCGTGGGCAGCGATGTCCTGCGTGGGATGGGCTTGATCTGTGTTGCCAGATTTGTTTGCCAGTTCGCGTGCGTGTCTGTGTATATCTATGCGAGTGAATGACAAAAAACTGTCACAGTTCTTGGGTTAATCTTTTTTTCAGCTTTTTGTTAAGAATTTTGTCGTCTTTTTTTCAATTCTTTTCTCTGCAAGAGTAAGGAAATATTGATAAATTTCAGGTAAAAGCAGAGATTTAAAAATAAATGCTGTAATTCTGGTGCTGGCTTAGTTAATCAGGTATTGGCTGTTGCCTTGAATAAGGTTCTATCATTCTCATGCAGAAATAATCAAAAAATGAAGGATTCAGGCAAGAGGAGTTCATAAATTCAGAATTCATGTGTTACTTAATACTAACAGCACATCACGGTATAGAACAGCCCTGTGGGGTCAGACAGCCCGGCTTGTTCCAGTGTCTGGGCCGGAACAGATGCGCAGAGAAGAGAATAAGAGATTTTCATCTTTGGGAGGGCAAAATGAGGAAACATCTAAGCCACAATGAATACGATCTGATTATGGTAATAGGGCGCACACTATTATTTAATGAATGTTTCTTTTCAGCGTCGCCCCTAATTCCCATTGTGAATATCGTGTTGCTTGTCTGTCTGAAATGTATAGCACCTAAAATGGGCTGTCTTCTAGACACTTATATGCTGCATTTGAGCAGACATTTTAATGTACTCTGGTGAAGTGCTAAGCATCTAGGGGTAGATGCAGAAAGATCTCAACATGATGCAATTTTTAAAGGAGGCGGTTTTGCTATTCATAAAGGCGCTCTCTACCTCAAAGAGGGGAGAATCCATACTGATTTATGAAGAATTAATATAGTTTTCATGCAGCTTCCTGTGATGAAAAAGTCCTGTTGTTGCTGAAAAACAGCATGGGTTGGGTTTTTTTTCCCATTTGTTGGTATACATTAATTTTTTTTTTCCTTTTTTTTTAAAAAAAAAAAACAACAAACAACAATACAAGAATGAGAGAGGGAGGAGTGGAAGAGAAAGCGTGGTGCTTGGCAGCAGTTCTGAGAAGAGGAGGTTCAGTGAATGCTCACCACTGCAGTCAAACAGCTACTCAGTCACTTCATGCTATTTTTACAGGAAAGCATGTTTTGTTGGTCACAGATGTAGGGTACTTGTTAATATTCATTAGAGAAGATGGGTTTTCCAGGTCTTTGAACTTGAGGGAAGAAAATGCTCCCGTCCCCATCCTTTCTCTTCTCTCCGCCTCTGCTCCCTGCCAGAAATCTCTAAAAAGCAAAACAAAACCATCATGAGGAATACTTTGCTTTAAGTGGTGAGGCTTTTTTTTTCTCCAACAAATTTGCCTTTTATAAACCACTTCCCCTCGCCCTGCCACCCTTTCTCTCCCCACATAGCAGACGGGAGGACGCCCCTCCCGTGTGCAGAAAGACCCATCCCTTTTAGCTGTTCCCACCTCTTACATTCAAAAACCTTGTGTCTATAATATAAACAATGTAAGTGAAGAGATTACTAAGTAAAACTCTAATTACTTTGGTTGGGTGGTGACATACACATGTATGGTGGAGCTGGTTGAAGAAGCAGGGTCTGTCCCTTGCCCCCTTCCAGCACACGTCCCTGCTCCTGCCATTTCTCATCATCAATTAAAAACATGAAAAGCCAAATAATTGAAGTTCCCCATGCCAGACTGTCTTACCCTGGACCTTACATGGCACAACCAGCTGAAAATCCAGTAATTAAGAAAAGAAAATGTTTGACTAAAAAGACTTCTCTCTTGTTGACATGATTTCTTTTTAATCAGGTCTGATTTATGAAAAAACACTGAACATTTTTTCCCATAACCCAGGCGAAGCCTTTACAATTATTTTAGGGAGGAAGCATTCTTGCATTTACGCACAGGGACATTGCTATCATCTGCAAAGAAACCAGTTTTGTACACAAACCTTGGGCAAAAACCTGACTTAAAGAACTTCGTGTGAGGATTGCTGGCCCAGTAGAGATAATATGTGCCTCCTGGGGGGTTAACTCCTTCAGGGATGTCAGATGTCTGTTAATGAGCTCTTTAGTATTATTAAATAATGTAGGTATGTCAAACCGTAGAATATTGCATCTGTTCTACTTGCTCCATTTTTGGAAGGACGTTCCTGGCCACAGCACGGATGACGTATTTTACTTTTAAACCCGGAATATGCTGATCCGTAGTTTGAGAAAATGCCTTTTTTTTTTTTTTTTTAGCTTCGCTTCAAATTTGAGACCCGAAAGCTGCGCCAACAGCTAATATTATTCCAGAATTGAATGCTACAGCTTTAAGATAAGGTGCCGGGGCGCTCTCGGCGCGCACACAGCCAGCTCCTCCCGTTCCCTTTTCTTTTTTTCTCACGCTGAAAATAACCCACCATATTCATGATAAGAGATTTTTTTTTTTTTTTTTTTTTTTTTCTGGGAA